>JAUZNC010058309.1:0-11516 GCA_034780395.1 Vannuccia rotundouncinata | reverse complement strand
TGAATTTTTGCCAGGATCGACAGAAACCGATACTAAGTGACAACAATCAGCTAGATTACCAATCTAGTTAAACTTAACAAAGAGAGTATATCTATGATATATAATTACCTTTTCACAATAATCATCATTATTTGGATCGATACCGTGGCCAAACATTGCTTGAAAATGGATTAGAGCTGATTCTGCTCGCTTTCCTTGGACCAGATTTAAAACCTCCACAGCGAGACAATTAGGTTCCCCTGACGCAATATCTGAGGTCATAGTGCATTCAGGTTGTTGACTAGGTGATGAAGTTGCCGCACAGCTGAGTTGATGACAAACGGAAAGTAGGTCGGGTATATCAACGCTGATCGATAGAGTTGAAACCAGTCGATCACGATGAGTCATCGAAGCGGCCCGACTGATGTGGCCAGCGGCTGATGCGTCATGCCAGTCATCCAATCGTGTGTCTAGTTCACTGATTTGCCGCAACATTGTCAGGCATGACTTATAAATGTAGAAAATGATCATTTAGGTCAACAAACATCTATCCCAGAGTTTCGAAAATAACATTTCTTTGAAATTTCTTTCAAAGTGACTTTCAAATTCTGTGCAAGAATTTTAAAGTTGCTTTGAAAAAAATTTCAAAGAAAAATAATTTTCAAAACACTGGCTAAATAGCTCAAATAAATAGATCTTTAAAAAATAAACGTCATACCTAGTTGCAAAAATAATTTATTTATTTATTACTGTACTTGAATTATACATAATAAAATACAAATTCTATTTTGAAAAATTTCATAAATAGTAAAAAAAACGATGTTTTTAGTGACTGAAATAAGAAATTTTAATCAGACATAATTTTTTTTAAACCCTTTGTGATATTTTCCACATTTTCATAAGTATATATTAAAGATACTTTTTAAAATACGTTTAGACTATACTACCAATATTTAATTAAGAGTAAAATTATATCACCATTGGAAATACTTTTTAAAATATGGCATATGAAATGAAATTTATAATTTTTTATAAACTCTGATATTCGATCTAGGTATAAAGAGTTTAAAAGATTGTTTTCTGCAAAGAATATAAGTCTGACAAAATGTTAAAAAGTTGTCATCAAATATTTAAGTTTTATATTACAAGTTATATTTTAAGTTTCAATATTACAACGAAGTCACCAGAATATATTCATATATAACACAACTCCCTTCCATATTATATGAACAATTGTGACATTGAAATGCGTCGTGATCATATAATTGTGGACTAATCAATACAAGTACAATGATTATATTATAAATAAACCTTTCAATATTAAATCATGTCCTGTTTAGAGAACCATACAGCAACCCAAACAATTACATAACCGAAATCAGATTAACAGGTCAACCCATTAGGGAGAAAATTCTCACATCAAAATAACACTCAGATGTGCACGTGACTCTAGCTTAATCAATCATTCCGTGTTATTAAAATTTAATTTTTAAGAAACAATAATAAAACAATTTAATAACAAATTTTATACAATAAATAAAATTCCGAATTAACTAAAACTTACCCGAATTATAATAATTAATTATTAATGAG
This sequence comes from Vannuccia rotundouncinata, assembly GCA_034780395.1. NCBI lineage: Eukaryota > Metazoa > Platyhelminthes > Proseriata > Coelogynoporidae > Vannuccia > Vannuccia rotundouncinata. Next base: position 9,944 of record JAUZNC010058309.1, on the reverse strand, counting down.
TGTCATTTAAATTTTTTGAACATAATGAAAAATTTCATGAAAATAGACTATTTAAAAAGTATAAAGGGAATATTCTTTTTATGTTAATCAAAACGAAAGAATCAAAGTTAACCCCGCAAAATTATGAGCTTTCATTAATCCCAAAAAGGGGAAACATTTAATTCTGTTTCGTTTTTCACATGTTTCAGAAAAGTTATTAATAGTTTCAACGAAGATCATGCAAATACACGCAATTTTCACGGAGATGAGCATTCACAATTTGTACTAACGTAGAAATAATGTTTTTAATAAAAGAAGAAAAAAAGAGGAAATCTTCTAGAAATAGACAGTTTATATTTGTCAACTGAAAAATATTGACGCCTTAATTTAAAAGTACGAAACACCTACATAATTTTAATATTTAAAGAAATCAGTGTTAACTAAAAGTTTGAGTGACAGAATTATACAAATGTACCCAGCAAAATAATATCTAACAAAGCATCTTTGCTAAATTGGGTCATTTAGATCTAAATGAGAGATATTTTCCGCTCCAGCGAAACTTAAGTTCCAGGAAAAACACTCTAGCAACATGGAAAGTTTCAATTTCAAAAAACTTATTTTATGACAACACTGTGCAGCAAAATACGTCTTAAAAATCACAAAAATTATCTTTTTCAGTTCTTTCGGAATTCGGCTTCGGTAATACGGAAATTATTCCTAAAATTGGATTCGGCGCTAAATCTCTACGTTGTAATAAAGCAGTTGATACCTCACCTCCCTACCTCCCCTCGTTAAACTGATCTCCAGGCCGGAGTAAAACGCCTCTTTGACACCACCGGTTGGAGTGTCCAGGAGGCCAATCTCCTCTGCAGAGTTGGCAAGGTGTCCGAAGTTGTCCGGACGAGTGGCCTTAGCAACGGCGACTGTCATAGTGTCCAGTTTGAAGCAGACTGGAAGCAGTAGAAGCAGGCGGTGGTACAGCTGCTTGGAGGATATTTTCCGCGAGATCTCGTGTCGTAGCAGACGCCGGAGATGTTCCTGAATAGCCGGAAGATCGACAAAATCACCGATCGAGGCCAGCCAGTGGAGCCCTGCGATAGAGGCTGAGACAGACTGTGACGATGGTGAATTGAGGGTGGGAAGGAGGCCGTAGCAGGTGTAGAGAACCGGGAGAAATACGCTGGTAGGGAGGCTGAATGAGGAATCGGGAAGATAGTTGTTACCTACTTTAGCAAATGTACTTTAAATGTGTAAAAATGTTGACCAAAAAAAATCTAAAAATTAAGTTTTATTTTATGCTTCAATAAGCTGACAATTCAAGTTTAAATGGCTTTTAATTCCAAAGTAGAAGTATATTCCAACAAACAGACAGCTGATAATTAGATGCTAGATAATATATCGCACAACTATTTATTAGTTAGTCTGTCATACTCCTGACAGTAGTATATTTAGTTTATACCATTAATTAAATGTTTTTCTCAATTCCAAATGAATCAAAGAGTTCTGTTCAACTTACTCCAAACATGTCACTGCATTACTTGATGTCTCAATGGAAGACGGAGTCCATCTTGACGAAAGCAAAGCATCTAAATAGTTCGATTGTTGCAGTAAAATTCTAAGAAAATAAGATAATAAAAAAATACTTGAACATTTATACATTTATTTATACATGCATTTTATATACAATTTGAATGTGATTGGATTATCAAATCATAGTTTAGTTATGGGAGACAGTTATTTATGTTTATACACATGTAAATGAAGTATAGCAGAAATAGAAGTTTAATATTAGTGATATATTTACTAGAAATATGAGGAAATGCAATAAAAAGTAATAATTTCTATTTAAAACAGTAAAAATTAAAAAAAACATCATCTTCCATAATATAAATGTTAAATGCTTGAAACTTTGCAGTTACAAATGTATTCAATATATACATAAAAGTACGTAGTGTGTTATTCATTGGAGATACAAGAGTTTAGAAAATGATCAATATTACAAATTCCAATATTTGTACAGAAAATGTGCATCATTAAATTTACATGTAATTACTTTTATTCTTTACATGTCAACAAACAACTCGGCAAAAATGTGGAGGTGTTATCTCATATAGTATATGATTTTATGCATTTTAAAATTTCAGAAGCACTATTAGGAGTAAATGGATAAATACTAATGTACAAAATCAAAAGTTATTGTGCTTCGGGAATTACTCATATGTCTTTACATGTTGGTCATTCTTAGCTAAAAACTACCAGATTGGTGTGTGACTCCTTCTTTCTTATTTTCTGTTGTTTCTATAAATATAATACTCTTTAGCTTCTTTCTAGACATCTCCGGATTTTAAGAATCATTTTTTGAGAAAATACAACAGCTAGTTTTCAAATACAAATTTAAATTATGGCTATTTCTTATATTCTATGTGATGTAAAACTTCGCTTATCAAATTCTGCAAAGTTCGAAGAACAGTAATTACAACAAAATGAAAAATCACTATTTTAAACATTTTTCATGTATATACCTACCCTTAAATTATCACAAGTTAGATTGATATGAGTACTCATAGCACAGTTCATTCAATATTACCGGTAATTAAATATTTACTCAGTAAGAAGTAGCTATTAGAACTATCAATATATCATCTATGTGATATATGTCTTTAATTTTCAAAATAATTTTACAGCCAGATAATAAGCAATCAATAATATTTACCTGTGACAGGTATATTCAACATCTTCAACAGATAGAAACACCCAGTCGTCATCCTTCTTACACTCATTTTGTTTATTCTGTAAATATACACTGTAAAGTTTGAAGCTTAAATCACTGGAAAATATCCAGGTTATTCCTTGAAGATCGATTGTATTATTGTAGTTTAATGGATCTTCAGAAATTTTGAAGGCCTCCTGTGTGTCATATTGAGCATGTGGTAACAAATAGTGATACCTGAAATCATAAGATATGTTACAAAAATATATAAATAAAATGATAGCATTTGAATAAATTAACCGACCTTTGGGTAAATTCATCTCCATATTCTTTAACATAATTTGTGAAGGCTAACATAATGTAGCAAGGTACTAAAAACAAACATTGTATTAAAAACAAAATTGTAATAAATGAATAATGTTAGCCTTCAATAAAAATCTTCATTAGAAAAGTGTACTGTAAGTAAGTGTAAAGTTTTACACTGCTAAACATAGGTAATTTTAAACGTGTAAAGTAAAAGTTTATAAAACAATAAAACATACAAAAACTTGATAAAAAATAGTTTTAATCTGTAATGGAACTTCAAAAGGGTAATATAAAATCAAATATTGAGAATAGAGAAATAAAGAATCCTATCTAAAATCTACTATTAAGGAAGGAATGAAAAACAGAGCCTTATTTGTTTGAATTTTTACAAGAGTATTCAATAATTTATACATACATGTAAAAACAAAATTAATTAATAGCCAAAATGATACCTCAAAGTTAGTTAACTCAACTCGATTGAGAGTATAATTGACATAATTATAATCCCGTTTATAAAGGTATAAAAAAACTATTCTCCTAAACGTTGAATATGAAAAAATAGAAGATAAAATATTCAAAGAAAAATATATGAATTGATATGGTTATATCTATCTTATAAGTAAAAAGTCTTTTTTAAATGTTTTATATAAAAATAATTAAAACAAAAAAACTGAGATAAATATTCAACATTTATATATTTAGTATCATTAAAAGAAATAACTCAATTAGTTTTAGAATCAAATTGTTTAATATTAGTCCAGTCACTTTGGCAAAAAATGTGGATAAATTGTTAACAAAGGTCCCATCTGAAAAGTCCCAAAAATACCATGGCCCAAATTTTTTCGAAGCTATTTTTGTGTTTTTGCCATTTTAAAGAATTGGAGAGATATCTATGGTTTAGGGTAAATGTTTATTAAAATTATGATTTTAAAGCAAATAAATGTATTATTCCTATTTTTCAATTTAAAAAAATGGTTGCTTATAATTTTATTAATCTAAGTGTTTCCTACATATTATCAGAAAAAATATAGAAATATTTTGTAATATATGTAGAAAACACTTAGCTGAATAAAATTATAAAGATTTTTTTTAAGTTTAGAGAGTATGAATATGTTTAAATACGTTTATTTGCTTTAAAATCATTTTAATCAAAAATAGCAACTAAACAATTTTGGGCCATGGTATTTTTTGGGACTTTTTGTGTGTTAGTTGGGACCTATATCTACCATAATCAATTGTCAAACCATTGTTAGCAATCTGACCACATTTTCGTTAATTTTTAGACAGAATGACTAGACAGAAGTTTCATTTTTATGCTGGCTGACAAAGTTATGAAGAATGGGTTGCAAATCATTTAAATGCAAAAAAATTGATTCTAAGTAAATAGATTGTGGTACAGTTCCTTCAACATGGACGATATTTTTAATTTAAATTATCATGTTATTCCTGATAGCTATTATAATTCCCTTTGTCTTCAATATTATCTTTTATAACATGGCACTGTCTTCTGGCAGTCTGCAAAGATTGCGGAGTACCTTCTAAAGTGAAGAATGTCCCTCTTCAAAGGTATGCTTTTACAAATTTTAAATTCTGTTTTTGTATATTTTTTTTTAATGCTATAGGTTACAGTCATTTTAGCAAAAAAAATATTCTTTCAGGACAATGGGATATTTATTTTCTTTTGGCCAAACATGAAGTAATTGTGGTACAAGATTCGGCATATTTGAAATGGCATAGGGGAGTTATTGCACAAGCCAACTGTCTTACAAAACTATACCAACAAAAATGGTGGAGTAGATTAAGGTGATGGCTATGTGTCTGGGTAAAAAGCAGCACAGAAGTCATTTTAGTGGACAAGAAAACTCAGCATGTAGGTACTTCATGCAAAGAATTATTTCAAATGCTTTTTGTTTTTGTTAGGTAACTTTTTTTATTCAAGTTTGTAAATTATTATTAAAGAATTAATACTTTAGTTTTATTTATTTTCTATTTATAAGAAACAAAGACCAATCAGATTTTACAATTATAATGTAGTTTGTATATTCATAATTCATATGTTAAGTTAAAATATTTTATTATTATTAAAAATTAATTTAATTAATTTTTTTTGGAATTCTTTAAAAGTATTTTGTTTATTCAAACTAATCTATTTATTATTCTCTATATTTTTTAAACTATATATAATTTATAACAAATTTTTCTTTTAAAAATATTATGTTAAAATTGATTTTTTGATCCTATTGTAAAAAGGAAAATAAATGTACCTGCCAGATACTCCTTAATGTACCTGCCAGACATACATTATGCAAATTTTGGAACTTTGGAAAATCCAGAAGTATGCAGCTTTGCACATTGCACTACCAGTTGTCAGGTCTGCTCACAAAATGAATTGCAGTAAAGAAGAAGCTGCATGCTCTGTTGGGGCTGTCCAGGACAGCCAAGCTTGTGTCTACTGTCTGAGTGAATGTTGGCATGTTTACCACAGCTGGAAGATGTGTGCTATTTTACTGTACAGTTGTCATTGTAAATATATTGCCTTGGTAAAATAATTGTATCTTGATTGGAGTCATTTTTAGTTTTTTATTCACCTTCTCATATTTACATTATATTATATCCAAAGCTGCATTATTTTGTAAATTATTATACAATGTATTCAATTAATTTCTTTAGAATTTTCTTTTCTTTCTGCTTTTTAATTAACTGAAAACTTTGAAATCTATTTGTTTCATGTTACAGATTTACATATTAGGACAGATTTTCATACAACAAACTGAATAATTTTTAAAATAATAGTGTGATAATAATTTTATTTTTAATTATTGCAAACTTATTTGAGCAAGATATCTTATCTATTTTCAAAAGATGAGTTCTCAATGATTATTTATCAATAAAAAATTTCAAATACAAGAAAGACCAAAGATAGAGTGAAGATATCCATTGTCAAGCATAAGCAACAAAGAATTTAAATTCAGGATCTGCTGCATGTGAAAGTCTATCAAAAAACAGTTTTACCAAGTCAGAAATTCAAAATCTACTCATAAGGAAAGGGTTAAGAGTATATTTTAAAAGCTGAAAAGGTAATTTAATCCTGACATTGGATGTCCTGTAAGGAAGCTGAAGGACAAAAACAAGGGGTGTAATATATCTAGTCTGCATTTAAATATATCCAGCTCATATAATCAGAAATTTTATATATAAAGGAATAGGAAAAATCTAAACTATCCAGCATACAAAAGTCATGGAATACTGGATGGAAATATTGTATTATTTTTGATTAGAAATTATTAAATTATTTTTATTCAAATAAATATTCCAATAATTTATGATATTAATATATCTGTTTTTTGACTAATTTAGTTTTTCATAAATTTTAGTTTCATATTTTTCTAGATAAAAATGCTTTAGATGAAGTTGATTTATTAACAAAAAAATAATTTTACAATTTATTAAGTATAGTAAAGTGTAAACTAGTTAAAATGTATTTACTTTTTTAACCAGCTTGTAATATGAAAAAGTAATAATTTTTAACTAGTCATATTTCTGGCTAGCTGGTATCTAATATATGTGATATGCAGATATGAAGTTTAAATAGATAGTAATTTTAAATTTATTAATTGTAATGGTATGTTAAACAAACCTCAGTCATTACAGTTTATAATAAATTCCTGAATGTAATTTATTATTATAATTTCTTTTATTCTTTAAAGCAAATTTATAGCATTTCAATAATTTTTAATTTGAATTAGTAACTATGGTAACTATAATTAAAGTTTAAAACTGTAAAATAAATCTAAGAGCAAAAAGTTTGCTTAATAATAAAAATTGTCTAACAATGATAAGTATAGTTCATAGTAAAACCATAATATTAAATTTGATCTTGAAGAGAGCTTATGACATTAAAGAAGTGATAATTCAACATAATATCACCTTTATTTGAAAATAACATAACTCTTCTTATCAAGAGTTTTTAATCTCTTTTACTATAATATTCCTGGTAACCTGTTGGCTATAAAGATTTTAGGTTTAAAATGTCAGTGGGTGACAGGGCTAAATCATGGGCTAAGTTTTGTGCATACCCAGAGGGCAAGATATAGGCTTGTACTCATTAGGCTTGAATATTTATTGTTGCTAAGTAATTGATTGATTGAATAGGTATTTTTGCTAGGTAAAATTTTGTAGTAATGATCATGGATTTGTTTTATGAATGATTTAAATCTTGGAACTGATTTTCTTAGAGAAAAAACCAGAGTGAAAAATAAATGAAAAACATCATGGACGAGAGAATTGCATCTTAAAACAAAATTTGGTTGATACACTGCCACAAGGCAGCCTTTGCACCTTGACAATTAAGTTGCCTTAAATATACTGTCAAGTTAACAAGAATAATAATGGAAACAAACAGTATTAAAGTGAGAATCTAGGATGATAGACCAAACGTATAACAAATAAAATACAACAGAAAACCCAGTGGCTTTTCAGCACCTCTTTCGATTGAATGGATATATTATTTGATAATAAAACCTTAATAATAAATATGTGTAATTTAAAATTTTGCGCATTATAAACAATTAAAACAAGTTGAAGTATTTCGAAATTTTTGATTATTCCAAAATATGACGATTATAAATATAAATTAAAAAGTAAAGGAGCTGCACGAAAATGACGTTACGCAAAATCGTATAGATTACTCCTCGACGGTCACGTTTCCAGAATCCAGCGTCGAAAGTACCGTGCTATTCAATGGCGCCTTTTTGACCTGTGGGAGGAGTATACATGATGCTGCAGGCAACCTTACCACGGCTTAACTCCCCCGCAGTTTATTCTTTCTTTATGTATATCTTTTGAGTTATAAAGCGAGCTAGGCCTAGCCTCTTTAATATGTGTCTATATTGTTTAATTAATATTGAACATTATCTAAAAATTAAATTAATTATAGCTATATATATTATTCTGAACATTATTCTTGTATATTATATTCATGATTGATTTATATTTTGTAGCTTTTATTTCCCAAATATAATATTTCATATCTTTTTTTTATTATACGCTTTTCATTTTTTAAATAATTAACATTAATTTTGTCCCACCAATTGAAAAAATATTTCATTTATTTACAAAAATAATTAACCACATTTTCAGATATTATACATTGAATAATTACCTTTCGTTTTTAAGTGTGACTATCTAATACAATTTGTTGACTTTATAACATTGAGAAATAATTGAAATATTATACATTGGAGTTGTCTCTTGTTTTTGGGCCGAGTTATCCTTTATGCGGCTATTATAGGCCGAGTTGTCCTGGCCTAGCTAGGCCGATCCTTGTCTGTAAATCTATAATCTTACTTGATTAATTATTTAGGTTTTCTGGAGTCTTACTGTAGCCATAACCATATATAGAGTAAAAATGTACCCAAATCAAAACGTCCCTTTTGAAAATTCCCCATTTATTTTATGTTATAAATGGTCATACTTAATGAAAATTAGTTAGATGAAATTAGTATTTAAAATACAGTATTATATGTTTCTTATTAACTACCTATACTAATACATTTTTTATTAGTATTTAATGAGAAACATTATTTAATCTTAATTAGAAACATTATATAATGAGAACTTTTAATTAGAACTTGATTAGAAGTTAATGCGAATTGAAACACTTTTTAAATTATATTTAAATTAGAAATTTCCGTTAGGGGTCCGGGTATCATGAAAATAACCATTAATCCTATTCAACCCAAATATAGGGCCATTGCGCTGCGTCCAAGCAATTTTTAAAAATTATCTAAAATATATTTTTTTTATTTTTTTTTATTTATTTTTTATATTAATACATTTCACAAGGATTAAATAACTTAAAAGTTATTATTTGGAATATAGAAATTATTTCATGAAAAAAAATATGTAAGATTTCATTAATCATTATTTTAAAGGAATAAACAAATTTGCATAATGTGTTATTAAATTGTAAACGAATACATATTAAAGGTAAATATATAATACATGACCTTAAGTGTATTTATTTTGGAGACTCAAAAACGATGACGTATTTATAGGATTGATAAACTAAACACTTTTTATGTTTTTTTTGCAGCGGAAACTGGGTTTTAGAATAAATAAAGCCATATTTACTGTGTAATATCTGTTAGGTGTATATAAACTATTTTTGTGAGCTTTGTTTAAGCTTAATTATATAATTATTTGGAATAATTAATAACGATATTTGTAACTATATATACCTGGTGAGTCAAAAAGATGTATCACAACTGTGTATCAGATGTACGTACTCTAGGATCAAAACAGTTTAAATCATAACAACGTGGATGATTCATAGACTTTTATTGATTATTAAAAGTTTAGATATTTAAATCTGTGGAATGAAAACGCGAAACTTAATGAATAATTCAAATTAGTTTGTCCCTTCTGCGGCGCCTATAATTTTCAATTTTCTTATGGAATGTTTTTGAATAATTATAATAAAACCCCTGGACCCCAAAAACTTTTGACCCAGTCTACGCCCGGGCCACCTCAAATTCCTAGTTACCCCCATGGAAGGTAAATAAAATTCTCTGTAGGAGGCATGTATAGTTATTCTAATAGAATTGTGCCATTCTTTCTTTCAAATTATAACATTCTTTCTACTGACACATTTTGTATATTATATTTTTTGGAAGGTTAACCTCAAAATAAACGAACGCCAAATCTCGTGTACAGAAATCCCTGAATTGTCTGAAAATGAAATTGCTGGTCCTGACTGGTTTACGAAGTTTCTCAAAAGAACATGAGCTCAGTTATAGATCTCTATTACTTCATTACTCCTTATAATTAGCATATTATAACTTACGCGTATTGCAACAATACTATAGCTTTTTTGGTCAATTCTATACCGCTCTGAAAATGACATAAACACTAAATGTGAATTATTCAACGAACTTATTAAACCATCCAT
>JAUZNC010058308.1:0-11516 GCA_034780395.1 Vannuccia rotundouncinata | reverse complement strand
TTAAAAATTGATTAAGAAACAGTATCCATACGTGTGGAACACCAATCGGAAAAATGGATGCAATTCTGAAATATCTGAACATTTATCTAAAAAATGAACATGTCAAAAAATTATGTTTTTAGAGAATATCTCAAAAAGGAAGCATCGATCTGAGGAAGTATTTACAACAGATATGAAAATGACTATAATCTATCATAAAGGGTAACTTCATTTTTCTATCTGTTAGGAATACACATATTATAGGGTCTCAGATGCTTCATTTTTTAGATATTCACTAAAAAATTAATTTTTTGTTGGGTTCATTTTTAGATAAATGTCTATGACGTCACACATAGAAATAAAAAAATAATGATGTATTTTTTATTTACATGTTTCCATCTATTGGAAGTTATTGTCAGTTATTTTCGATTAAAAGTTTTTATTGCTCAGATAGGCTGCTATTTGGACAATGTTCTCTGATCACCTTATGGTAATCTTTTTTTGGGAGTACTCATATACATGTAGATGAAGAATCAAAAGAAACTAGCTTATTTAAAAACTATTTAAGAAACTTATTTAAGATTAGATAATGTTAGATTTAGAAACACTGATTGGGTGGTCATGAATGGTACCTAGAACCAAAGAGGACGTTGACAAAATTACTATAATTTGATTATTTCAAGCGATGTAATAACTAGCTTCATATAAAATCTTCAAAATAACAAAATAATTGTTATTTAATGCGTTCAATTATCAAAAATGCGTTTAATATTGCAAATCATCGATTGAAGGCTATCTGATGGACCCTGAAACCCCAGTAATGACCTTGAGATTTAAAATTTTGTTACGATTATGCCTAGAATTATAGTCCTGCGTGGTCAGAATTTGAAAATAAGTTCTCTTTCAACTGAGTAGTCGAGGGAGTGAGGTTTGGAGAAATAAGGAATTGGCTCTTGTTGCTTCTTTGGCGAGGTTAGTAACTATAGGTTGAGGTAGAAAAGACTGCATTCATGAGGGTGAACAGTTAATAAAGCATAGCAAATTTTAATGATCGAGTTGACTCGATCTGGAGAAAAATTATAGTTAAATGTTAAGAAAATAAAGTAACCGTCTTAGCGTCGATGAATTCCTGGCTGAAGTCTGCGTAGTATTTTTTACCTGGACAAGAGTGTGTGTCCAAATGCAGAAGCCACCGCCGCGTTTTAGTTTATAAGTTATAGTCAGATCGAAAAGGTTAAAATATTTACTGAACATTGTTTTGGAAATATATATTTTTTATGGATTCCTTTGTACTAGCTTAAGCATTGAAGTCACTCTCTATCTTGTTGCGATGTTCTATATTATCGATTGATAGATAACGTCACCAGATCATATATGTGGTGACGATAACTCAGAAAACTGATTACAATCGGATATATTTTCTAAATGTAAAGCTTTACATACTGTTTAAACCAAATTTTGAATCTGTATACGCGGGAACAAATGACCACCAATTAGTGACCCCCAATGTCATAATAAATATAAAATAGAGCACGCTACAGTCAGAATAATAATTCCTCTTGATTCGTATACCTTATAGACCTTTTAAAATATAAACTACAATATTGTAATTTAATTCTATTCCTATTAGTGGCTTATTGATTTCTAATTATTTTATCGCCATTCTAATAATTACTCCCATTGTTTTCCCTTTCATCGCATTTATATATAAATAATTAGTCTGCCTCATTTAATTTTTACGAGAATTTCTATTAATAATGGTTAGATTCTGTAGTCATGTATATATTTCAATCTTTATTTTATTTGCAGTATATGCAAAAATTTGAGGACGGCTCTGTAAAATACTTCTTATTGAAGTTATAAAATCTACTAAACTGTTCATTATGTAGAAAGTTTTCGAATTGTTAAAGGCATCACTTTTTCTCATTGTAATACAAGAATGTACACAAACGATCGAAATAATGACGTATATTGAAAAAGGTGCAAAATTAACATAACTGCATCTGGTTCGTTTCTTGTAATTATAGTGTTGCAATGTAAATATGTTGGTGTAGTATTGTTTGCCATTTTTAATCAAACATATAAAGAATACTATTCGTTCGAACGGAATTTGCAATGGACGTGGTTTTTATAGTAATTATTATATAGTAAGGATACATATATTGTTGAAAGCAAAGCAAATGTAAGTTAATTGTGTCCAATATTTAAGTTTAAAATAGTATTTTGTACAAAAATTAATTATTGATTAAATTGTATTACATTTATTTAAAATATACTTTAAACAAAATCTTTTGAACTCTTATTTAAAAGATTCGGTTTAAACAAAATTTAATTCACTCTTTTAGAACGAGCAGAAAAGTATAAGAAGTGAAGAGATGAGCGTCGATAATCCAGAACATGGAAATGAGGATGTGGCGGAGCAGGAAATAGGTGAAGAAAATTCAAAAATAAAAATTAATGAGGACCCAATTATCACAAGTGAAATACTGCCCATGTTAAATGGATTGTATTTTATAATGTTAACCATGGTCGGTATGTCGTTTTCAATTTCTTCCTCCGTCCATGGAAGAATACCACCAGCCGGAACTTTATATTCCCAAGTAGGATAAATTACAACATTAATATAAAAATGAATAAGTTGTTTACATGTTTTTTTAACGTCTCCAAAAGTATAACATACAATTAATATCCCGTAAACAAAAACTTAGATAAAATAAAAAGTCAGTGTCGTAAGCATTTGTTAAGTTAAACAAATTCTGTAAAATATGATAAACTTATTAAAAATAAAACATGGCACATTTGCTAGGCCTGCGTACTAAGTAGTTTTTTTTTCAAGCAGCTCTTTCACACTAAGTCTGCTATATACAAACTATAATAATGTAAGAACCGGATTTCTGAATATAAATAGATGCGCATTAATTGTGTCTATTTCATTTTACAGTGGGGTGACTAATTTCTAGAAGAATTCATAAAGCAATATCATGAAATGTGGCAAATTTCAATCTTGTTTTGTTGGCTCTTATTTTATTGCAGATATTTCTGATGTATGTTTATTGCATGGCATGCATTGTGCTCATAGTTCTGTTGGTAATTATCGCAAAGCATAGCAAGAAAAGGGAAACTATAGCAACAGACGGCGGCTCGATTCCCGCTCTTATTGAGGAGGATGTACACGGCGTGAGCTTTTATATGAGAATTGGAATGATAAGTAAGTTTTTACTAATTAAAATCTACAATCAAATTCGAAATAAAAAAAAGTGATCAGAAATAAAAAAACAGTAAGAGTTTGGTTAATTGTGCATTTCTTTTTTAGTATTCACAACGGGCATCATTATCCTCTTTCTATTGATTTTGTTCGAGCCCGCACAAGCCTTAGCAGTGAAGTGTTTGGACTTCAAAGTGAACGTGAAGCTGGCAGTGGTGTACGGCATTCAGCTGGTGTTCACCGTTCTTCAGTCGTATGTGTTGTTCAAACATCATCGGGTAAAATTTAATTGCATAGTAATAAAATTGAACATAAAAGGATTTTAAACTATTGTTAACTTTAGTTAGTTAATCAGACATAAAAGCATAAATTTAAGAGCAGGAACAGCATATAGGCGAATCTTTTGTAATATTTGGGGTGACCATCCCTCACTGGTTTAGGGGTAGACAGGTAGAAGTGGATTCCAATCCCATACAAGGCAACATTAATTAGAGATACTATATTGGTGAAGAGGGCCCGCTTCATAAAACTACAAATTGCTCTAAAAAGAACTCTGAGAGAATATTAGAACATAAATACATATAAACTGACGTATACATTAAAATATTATTTTTGTTCGGAACAAGTTATGTTAATTTTATTGCTAATGAGTATATATAACAGTTATTCCGTTATATCCAATAGCTGCTTGCTAGAGTTTCATCTTATCAGCAAATAAAATGTTATAAATAATAAAACTGTAATAAAAAAATAATTGATATGGTGGATAATCGAATTTAAGCGTTGAAGACACCCCCAAGTACGAATCATGATGATTATTTAAATTAATTTTGACCACGCTAATCCACCATGACAATTTTGTTCAATATTGATTATTTATACCTGTTTATTTTTGATTTGAAGGTGATAATACATGTGCACATTCCGGTCATGCGCTTCTGTCTGGCGCATTTGGCAGCAACCAATCTTGTGAGTTGGAGTTTTGGCATTATCACTGAAGCAATGGTTCTCTTCGAGCGGTACTCGGTCTCGGTATTCGTCAACGCTTCCATCCATGTAGAACAAGCCCACATCCTGAAAATGGTGAGCTCTGAAGCCTCTCACTCTCCCATACATGGTGCACCTGCTTCGACACGTTCTCCTCCTGCAGCCCAAGCCTTTCCGGGTGGAGAAATCCCAGAAATCACGCCATGTCTCCTCTTTGTCGCGACATCTATAAACGCGGCAGAATATCTGGCCCCGTGTATAATTGAGTACAGTCTTGTGGCCGCGAGTATTGTATTTAAACTCCTCTGGGCCGTCTGCAAGACAGAAAAGATAGAAAATTCGGACGAAAATATAGCTGTAGAACAGGAAGAAGAAAATGTTTCGGTTTCAGAGGTTCAAAATCGAGAGATTGTCACAGAACAGTCCAGTAATGTAAGCTCAGCACCATTGAATGTATCTGAACAAGCCACAAGGTTGGGGAAATGTGACAAAGCAAATGTGGGGCTCTTTTTTGGGATCGGCCTCACAGCTGCCTTCATGGTCTACTTGATTGTCCTCTTTATCTACAGCAGCAAGTTTAACAAACATCCATTGATCCATGTCGGCATTATTGGCATTTCTCTGTGTATCACGTTGGCCACCATTCCTCTTACCATTTATGCTGTTATTTCCATGTCCATAAAAGGCGCTAAAATTGTCGAGAAAAATGCGGTACTTGTCCTTGACAGATATCTGATAATCTTTACCGCAGTGTGTATCGTTATTTACGACATATTTGCGCTCACGTCTTGCACGGCTGCTCTCAATGAAGCTTACAGTACAATAAACTTTATGACCTTCTTTCTCTATCTGATTAACCTGTTGAGTGCTATTCTGCAAGGCAGCTTCCTAAATGATGGACTTACTCGCCGAATGCCAACCGAAGAAGCGGTTCGGAAGAAACCGGCCAGAACCGTTCTCACCATTCTGATGTTCATCAATATAATATTCTGGATGAATAAAAGCTTCCGGGCAAAGATTGATGAAGTCAACAAAATACACACCAATTTCTATGGATACAAAGCTTGGTGTATTCTGTCTAGCTTTTTTCAACCACTAAATATATTTTTTAGCTTTCATGCTAGTGTGTTATTCGCGGAAATTTGGCACCTAGCCTATCAATTCTCTCATGAAAATTCTGAAAGTAATTGAAGTGTGCGTTAATTGTTCATTGAGATTATTTTATTTATATATCTTGCAACAGAAAGAATTTTGTATTTTTGTTAAATATAATATTTGGACTCATCCATTGTTTTCAACAATCGTTTGATGTGTTCTTTTGATAACTATTTTGATTGCTTTCAACTAAATTTTATAAGCCAAAAAAATTTAGCTAATACTGCACGTCATATAAATGATGTAAGCTAAAAATATGATATTTATCATAGATATAACAACCTAATATGTAATTATTATACAAGATCTGTTATTACAGCCAATCCTCAATTATTAATGGTAAGACGATTAATGTTTTAAATTGAATATAATTTTATAAACTGAGATTACAATAATAATGCATAAAATATCTTATGATTAGTAATAAAGTTGGAAAATCAATATCTACTGTTAATTGCGCTTTGCCATCATATGAGTATGAAATTTGACTGGTTCGCTAAATAAAATGAATAAAAACTTCGCTACATCATAAAAATTGAATATTTTAAAATACAATTTTTATCAAACTGCAACATGTGTCTAATAAAACATTTTTGTCAATAAGAACATGACTTACCTATAAATTTATGTAATCAAAATTGATTTAAGTTTAAATTATTTTATTGGGTATGAAAAACTATAACTTTATATATATATGTAGAATACTTATATATGATCATAGGGTACGCATTAGAATAAAGCTTCGCAGTTTACACGATAAAAGTTAATCATTTCCCTAAAATAATAAATAAATTTAAATGATATAATTAAGCGATAATGGTTAAATATTTATAATTTATCAACAGCAAATTAAAAGCTTAAAATATTTAATAATTTACATAAATTTGTTAGATATGGATAATTTCCAATATTATACTTAAATAGTACTCGAAAAATATTTAGTAGTAAATATATAATAACATTAATTTAATCCATTTCTATGTTTCAAATTTTGCAACGTATTTCACGATATTTAACTATTAAAAATATGTCTATAGTCTAATTTTATTTTAGTAAAGTGAAATGTTTAAAAGATGCAACTAAATGTGTTTAAAGTTATTTAAAAGTTAAATACGTAATAATGTCTAATAAATATACCTAAAAATTGAATTGATAAAATTATTTACTGTGAAAAATTGAAACAATTGTAAAAGATCAACACATTTAATGAAGAATAAAGGGAACCTTAGGCTTCTAAATTAATACCACATGCAAATCACAGCAGTAACTTTTGGAGCCTGCATTTTATGATACTCGAGGTAATATTTGAAAATTGACATAAACTCAAAAATTACATTAATCGTTATATTATAGTTTTCTAATGAACGAAACTTGAATGGAAGTGACTAATGGTTAAGTACAATACAAATATCATTAAAATGTTCAATGTATGTACAGCTTATAAAGTACTGCATGAATATTAATGTACTGTATAATTCCACTCAAATATTATTTATTAAAAATTGTAGGGTACGCTAAATTTGCATTAATAAAAAAAGCAATAATACGGTCAACTAAAACCTAAAATAAATGAAAAGCAACATTTAAACCAAAAAATAACATTATTATTAGACAAACTGCAGATATTTAAACAAACCATTTATCGATTTGAAATGTCTTAACAAATACGTTCATATTAACTTATCATTTGATTACAATTTATCGATATTCACTATCTAACCTGGTAGAATTAATAGAATACTAAAATAAAAACAAATTAATGTATACTGCATATTGTATATTTCATAGAATAACAGTATTCGTAAACAATGTACAACAAACATTTCCATCAGTAGCAAGCAACTATATAAAAAAGAAAATCTGGTTTATAAAAGTAGAACCAGAAACAATGGAATACCATTCCATTAAATGTTGATAACCCGACTCAATTTCTGAATTCTGTTGAGTAGAATATCACCATGTTTTATCGTTGACTGAAACAAAGACAATTGTATATATATAATAAATTATTAGCGAGTTGGTAGATTAGGATATGTAATTTTAAAAAAGCAAAAAAGTTTTCAAATATTGTGTTACTTCAGAGCAGTGAGATACATAAGTATTTAAAAAAAGCACCACGCTCTGTAAAACGGTAAATTTCAAGACAGGATAAAAATTTTCACGAAATCTTAAAAACTATTTTTTTATAAAGTACAAATACCAATCTTTAGCCTCCATCCAAAAATGTGAAAACAATTGTATCCAATTAAGTTATCACAAAATTCTATACCTGATATTGGAAGTTGACACTGTCTGGACGATTCGTTTCAACAATTCCACCAACTTTGTCGATCTTGCAGGAGAGCCTGCCAGCAGCAATAAATCTAGACAGTTCCCTGCAAGCAAACAAAACTACAAATAATCACCAGAGTCCCATAATAGACACGTATTTGTTGTACCATCGCCCCTTTGATGGCTACCACAGTGCCATCCACTTACTGATCCATAAACTCGACAGTCACTCCGAAGGCCTTGGCCATGTTCTCAAGAGTAAGACTACTGTAGGATTCCAACTGTTGTGCATATGCATGAATCCTCATCTCTCTAACATAGTAGCGGGCGTGTTGGACCAGATAGCGGTCTTTGCGCATGTACTCCTCTATCCCCGCTGAAATACAATTATTCTTCATCTGAAATAATACATCAAATGAATAATATATTCATCAAAATCTTACCAAGATAACGGAAGAATTCTGCATAGTGGCACTCAAAGAGAGACGTCAGAAATTGATTAATACCGGGCATGCCATGAAGAACCTCCTGAATCTCGGAGCCGCGAACAACCTTCAATGTGGAAAGACAGACTTGTCGTAATAAGTGGAATACAGACAGTAAAATCCATGAGTCAATGAAATAACGAAAGGAATTATTTACAGTCTGATAATCTTGTAATAGTTCTATCAAATTCTAATTGAGTTTTTGAAAGAATAGCTGTGTGTAAATGAAGCAACTATAATATTGTGCCTACCTTATCCTTCAACTCTGGTCTCTTGAGCGCAATCATTGAAGTGAGCACAGTGTAGGCAATGAAAGTGCGATAGTCCATGAGCTCATAGCTCGTGAATGTCGCAACAGCATCCAAAAATTGGGTAGCGGCCGAGCTAAAGTCACGAATCGATAACTTGTAGAGACCTCGATAAACCTTTAGCCTATTTCGTCGATCCCAATCCCCACCTTCCTCAATAAGTCTAATTAAGAGAAAAACAAAATTCTAATTAGCTGCACGGTAGCATTCTTAAAAAATTTCAAGCAACAAAGAAAGAATTAGCAATTACAACAGAATAAACAACAAAAATGTGTCACTCACGAGTTAGCCTTCTCAATGTTTTTCGTGATAAGATCATGGTCATTGTAGAAGAATCCAATTCGAATAAGATGAAAGGTGAGATCAAGGCGATAGCCCAACATCAGTGTCTTCTCTGATATGAGCCGAAATTGAGATAATGCCCCCTCCTATGATCAAAATAGGCATGAGTTAGAACATACAGTTACCACCTAAATCTGAATCACATTTATTAAATTATTTCGAATGTAGACTTTAATTCGATTTAAAAAATCATAAAAAAGATTAAAATATTCGAGTAATTAAGAAAATATTTATTAAAATGTTCACGAAATCTCACCTTGTCACCAATTTTACTGAGATAGTGTGCTTTTTCTAACATGGCTTCTCGAACTTCTGTGTCACCCAAGTTCTCCTCGGCATCTTTAACCTTGACATCAAGATCAGCTATCTTTTTCGCCTTCTCTGCATTCATTTGATTCATCAATTTTTCATCTAACTTCCAGCCTAACTCTTTACATACATGTTCATAATAATCTGTCATATCTGAAAAAGTAATGGATTTTAAAATTAATATTTTAAAAACCTAAATATGGAATATTAAAGGAACATTTATACTAAACAATATAGTGGAATTGTACAATATATAATTATATTTACAAGTAATATAGTGTGTCCAAAAATTTAATTGAAAAGTAAATAAATTTAGTAACAGTATATAAATTAGAAATTCAATTTTCTAATCCAGTATAATCCTGTACATTTGTCTAAAACACACTTTTTGCATAGTCCAAACAAATTTTTATTTCAACAGATTTTAATGGATATAAAGTACTTATTTTTCATGGTCCCCTGAAGGTATGCTATAGCAGGATTATACTGTAGTTAGTAACTTACATTATAAAATTACCCAATACCATGCTAGGTAATTAAATACACTAAATAACTCAAAATAAAAAAAAACTTCTGTTGTGTTTTTTTAAATCTAATGACAAGAAACAGAGACAATAAAATTAATAATAAAATAATTAATAATTGAAGCTCATAAATGTTACATGTATGTATTTAAAAAGTCAAGTTCTAGTTAATCCATAATAGTTTACTTTTAATAAAGACAACTATGTAGTAGGCATTTATTTTTGGATATCTAATGAACATTCTTCTTCAACTCAAAATAGATGTGTTTGGCAAGTAGCTGATACTGTTTATATATGTTTGAATAAAAGCACTAAAATGACACATTGTTGACTACAGGGTTTGCACAATTTTAAAAGTCATTTTAAGACTCAATAGAAACTTTAGCACTTTCCTAGGTAGCATAAACATGAGTATGTTATGATTTAGGTGGTCTATTTAAATACTACACTAAGGCAACAAGCACAAAATGTAAACTTATAATGAATATTAAAAGTGAAATAAAAATTGCTCTATGTGTATGGTTAGGTTACTGAAAAATAAAACAATAATATGAAATTTAAAAAATAAAAATGTTCCATATAGTTTTTAACTATGAAAATAATTGAAATAGACATTATAAATTCTAAGACTTTTTTAACACTATTTACTAAAATTGATAAATTCCAAAAATTAGATTTTTTAATGTGCAAAAATGGATTTTTAAAATTTAAACACTTTTTTAGTTTTCTAAGACCCATACAAACTTTTTCATTAAACTTGGATTATTTTTAGAGTTACAAATTATATTTGGGATCTAAATGTTAGATAAATATATATATATATTCTTTATAACTTCCAATTACTCAAAGCATACAATTGTGGTTTCAAAGTAAAATATTTCCTGGTGGATATCACAACATTTTTGACAGTAAAATAGTTCACTCCCTCTGCCCTTGATTCTATTTTTAATATCAGTAGACTCTGATTTGCTGGTATTTTATCAAGGGCCTCCCACACTTATGAATAAAAATATTTGTTTTTTAATTATAAAAGTAAAAGGTGACTTCTATTTGACTTCAATTTTGAAACCAAAAACAAATTACAAAGAACTGAACATTAATACCACAAAAGATCTATATACCACTTTGTCACCAGTAATAACAGCAGAAAATGTGGTTATCAGAGACAATATCTCAATACCTCAAGAAAGTATTGGTATGTTGAACAAAGGACCAAACTTTTCTATTGCACTAACTAAATTGAAGAAACAAAGTATTTTGACAGAAATTGATATTTCTCTAAGCAGATTACCATATCAAGTCAAATGTCAAGAAACCCTGGAAAAATAAAAAATAAAAGGTTATATACCAATGTTAATCTTCTATTACAACTGGTCACATCTGCACCTTTTGATAAATGGTCATCCCTGCCTCCAATATGTGATTTACAAAGAGAAGAAGAACTTCACAAATTATAATCAAACATTCTATCTGCAACAGAACAACATATTAGTGACATTAAACCAAATATTGAGAATAAGAAATTGGAAGCTATAAAATCCATTAAATCTAATGTAGATATTATAGTTAAGATGACAGACAAAAGCAAATCAATTTCTATACAAAATAAGAATGCATACACTGAAAACATCATAGATGAACATTTGTTCAACTTTCAGATACTGACAGTAGCTTATTATCAATAATCCTTACTCCTGCAAACACTATATCATACATTTTTAGGAATAAAATGTGATCATTATTTACTTCAACTAGGGGATTGCTGACAATAAATCAAATAGCCTAATTATTGCACATAATATAAAACTTCCTTTTAATATTTCTCTTGTATTTTTATTTTGTTCAATTTTCATTTATATTTTTTATATTTATATAGTACAGTCTCGCCGGAAAGTATTCGGCCAAAGGTTAAAAATGTGTAAAATCAATATTATATACTAATTGGCTTATG
>JAUZNC010058306.1:0-48526 GCA_034780395.1 Vannuccia rotundouncinata | reverse complement strand
GATGCAACATACTTTAGTATAGAAATATTTTAGATGTCCAATCTAGTTCTATATATAATATACAATATCTATGATTTCATCTTTGAGCCAAATTTCATAGAGATCTAATTCGAACAACCATAGATATCAATCATTTAATATCGATTTTTTTTTTAATTTTGGCAGTTCGGAGTTAATTTGTTATAAAGTTTATTAAAATCGATATCAATTGTTTTTCAAATCAGATCTCTATGAAATGTGGCAGAAATATGCTTGAGACCGCGTAGATTAATATTTTGTCTAGTTCAGATGTTTAAATATCTTAATCAAAAATATATATTGGCTTGTTTGGAGTTCTGGCTAATTCTGTTTTTACATAAAGCCAATTTCTAGCTACACAGTCAATCATGTAAACCTATTTTGCAGGTTTCCATTGGCAACGACAGCTTATCTTTCGAAGCAAGCTGACAATGCACACCGCCTATGAGCGTCATGACAACAACCAGCCCGCCGGAATAACCGCCCTAGCCGTGTCACGTGACCACCGCACCGTTTATGTGGGTGACGTCCGTGGTCGAGTCTACTCCTGGAGTGTTCCCCCAGAACCCGGGAGCAGTGGACGCTCACAGATGGCCGATCATTGGCTGCAGGACGCTGGATCAGATAATTGTACCAACTGTGGTGTCCGATTCTCCATAACGGAACGTCGGCACCATTGTAGGAATTGTGGCAAGCTGTTTTGTGCCAAGTAAGTATCAATATTGGACACAAAGGTTTTGTAAAATCAACTCTATGAAGTAAACTAAAAACACACATTTAACCGTTTGAATAAAATGTGCTTAGGTAACTAAGTATTGATTTTCTAGAGTAATCCTTAAAATAAGCTTAATTAAAATTTGTAGAGAATTGTGGCAGAAAAGCAACATTTCATAATTCTCTTATTGCATGTGTCAAAAATTACATTGGACTGCTACGCAAACTAAAAGCAGCTATGTGTATTTTTAATCAAATTATTAAATTATAGATTAATAAATAAGCTTATCATTTCTTTCGAAAAATGTCACCTAAATATAACTTTATACTGCTGTTGCTAAAGGTCTATTAAATATTAAAGGTCTATTAAGATCTATTAAATTTTATCTTTTGCAGGCTCTGCATCACTAATAGTTCTATCTGTAATTTCACGCAATTTAATGTATTTCCTCTTTCAGATGTAGCAGATATGAGATCGAAATATTTCGCTTAAAACTCATCAAACCAGTGCGGGTTTGTCAAACATGTAACATCTCTTTAAGGGCTTCACAAACAGGCTACACCACTTAAGTCATCGAAGTTCTTCTTACACAACAATAATTTATCGTGATTATATTAGTTGCTTCTAACAGCATTAGCTGTGTCAGTTTTAATTGCATATTCATCAAACATTCTCACATTATCAAACTGAAAATATTCACTATCAGCTACGATATTTTTTGTATTAATTTAATTTTTATTGTTTTGGAGGTTTTGAATATATTGGCTAAATGCCGTCTCATGAACTAAGGGCGCTGTGAATTATTTAAAACTCCAATTTTGAGATAGTTGAGAATACATAGTAATGATTATAAAAGAGGAAACTTGTGATTATTTCTAAATTCTATGTTATACAGAAGGATCCTTGACTCCTATTTCAAATCTTTCTGTGATATTTAAATTGTTACATATATTTAATTTATCCTCTAATATTATTTTAATTAAGACATTTAGTTAAATATTCTCATCACTAAAATTAGAGATTTTTCATCATAGTTTTTTGTCTTGCCGGGCTGTTGTACATACATATCCTATATTTGAAACAAAATTAATGTGTCAATAATTTTAGACGCAGTATATTGTAATATAATATATATAAAATAGAGTTGCACTACATCCTCACAAACTGTTATCGACACCTCTCCTCGTTTAGAAGAAATAGAGAACCGTGTAGATAGTTATTATCTTAAATGTTGTCCGGTGTCCACACGACTATTATACCTGTGAATTATGGAAGACACTACTACCTTCCTACTCATTCCAAATTACATTTCTAGAAATAAATATTTGTCTATTCGTTATATATTTTAATATTAACTCTATTTTCAATGGGTTTTTTTATTTGTGAAAGTCATCATTTTTCATAGGAAAGTTTGATTAATAACGTTTTATGTATTTTAGATTTCTATATTAGCTGCTTTACAAAGCAATTTACAGTATCACATCCAGCGCATTTGAAAAAAAAGTATTTTTGTTCCAATAATTTTGAACTATTTTTCTTAGTTTTTATCGCTATTGACCTGATTTGTAACGTCTTGTATATTGTATAATTCTAGAACCGAAACTGTGATGACAAACAATATCATTCTAATGTTATTAGTCCATCCAAGGTCATTGTATCTATTATATTTAACAAAATTTAGAATTATATCAATGATAGAACTGGCTGATTAACTTTTTATTAATCAATATTTTCACTCGTAGAATAAATGTGATTTATACATATTATGATCGACATATTATTTGTGTAATATTTAGGATCCTAATTCAAGAGATTTTTGGAAATATAATTTACTTTAAATTATCAAACTGTTTTGTTACATTTTTTATAATATTACCTAACAATATGAATATTAACTACGATTTATAGATAATTGAATTTTAGATTATTAAATTAGATTATTATATTCATTTAGACTTTTAAAAAAAACTTTTAAAAAATTTAAAAAATAATGTAACCAACCAAAAGTTTTATATTTTATTACACCTAATGTATACGAATTAATATGTATAAGATATATATCTATTAATTTGTTATAATATATATATATATATGGCAAGAATTGGCAGATATACATGATTCATACGCAGTCTTGAATTAATTCAAGAACCCAAAAAAGTTTTGATTTTAAATAATTAGTCTTGAAAAGTTCATCGTTTTTATGAAAGGGTTGTAGGGTATAAATTTTGAAAAGGGCTTGCAATTTAGAATATAATAACTTTGAAAAATCTTATTTTTTTGTTATTTTAGAATTTGAAGTATTAAAATATTTCAAAGTCATTATCCATGATATATGTCTAGTTTTGCTCAGCGTATATAATTCACATATATTAAATAACGATCAACAAAGTAAATGAATTATAGCATAAAAATGATAATTTTGTTAATTGGTGTTGATTAATTCATGCTTAACATTTAAAATTATATTGACTACACATATACTTTATTATACTATTTTGAAAAAGAAGGTATAAATTACTTGGAGGTGTTTTGATAGTATTGTTCATGATAACGGACGTAACTCTGACAAATTAGGACTGTTAATGTCATTAGTCGCAAAATCTTAAACAGGGATTATCGATGCTCTCAAAATATGTTCATTTATATTATTAAAAAATACTTTATATAGGGTGTATCAAAAAAATTGCCGTTTTGAAATTCCAAAATAAATAATTAGATAAAGTGTGCATAAGGGCTTTGCCTAATATAAATATTGTCAATATATAACGACTAGACAAGTGAAACGACGACGACAATTTATTCGAGGAAATCTAATAATCATGCACGACAATGCCCGGCACCATTAAAGCTGGAATTACAGAAGAGTTGCCTGCTGCAAATCATATAGGTCGGGTTTCGCAACCTCCGTATTCACCAGACCTGAACCTTTTAAATAGCTTTGTGTTTATCGCAACATTGAGGTTGAACGGAGAAATATACAAATAAACACAATTGATGTAGTATACGTCAATTTGTATCGAATTTCTTGGATAATTTTCGGCAAAAAATGACACGTAAGTTCAATCATCTCAGGGCCGACTTATTAAAGATCATATTATACCTTAATGGTGAATATCTTCCTTCAGTATGGGTTAAATAACATTTTATACTTGGCATTATATATTAACAATATTTGTATTAGGTAAAACCCTTGTGCACTCTTTATATAACAATAAATCTTTACCTATTTTAGAATTTCAAACGGAATATTTTAAACACCCCATATATATAAATAGGCAAAGATTATTGAATAACCGTCGTAACAAAAATAACAACGGTGGTAACAGAGTAATCTAAAAACACAATTAAATGAATACAATAATGGAATTTAAAATGGAAGATTAACAAAGTAGGTACGAATAAGTTTCTAAAAACATTCCTGGATAATGGCACATGCGATAGACAATGAATTAGTCAAAAAAGTTTGGCTTTAGTATATATAATAATTTCGGGATGCAGTACCAGTTGGAATTTATTGATTGTCAAAACGAATAATGTCTTGCTTCTTGTAAAAGACGTTATCTTCACGAATATGAAAACGAAACAGTTACTTCCAAAGTTCTTCGGACTTTAAGGAATTCAACTCGATGATAACACCTGGGTAACGCCGATTGTCATAATCAATATGATGACCCACTATCGTTGTTGGTTGGATTGAAATGGCTTGGGTCAATTTGCAGTGAACTGTCTGATCTTTCGTGACAAAGCAATAGTGAGTTGCTTTTACATCATGCACTTTGGGAGAAGATTCAATTTTATTTTATTTTGATTTATAATACTCAATAATTGAAGATATTTCACCTGCAAGGATATCGATTGTTGTATTTTTCACCGCTTTGAAAAAAATCCTTTGCAATTCGGATATATAAACCGTTCTTGGTTTAACTTTATTCCATGCCATTTGCTTCAGTGTGGCTCCAACGCCATTGACGTCATTCTTTCCATGTGAACTGTAAAAGAAATTCCAGCAAATAAACTCGACTTCATAACCATAAGTTGAATGAATCTGACCACGAATCGATTTTTAAATTTGGATGAAGATTTTTCACTCCGCAAATATATTTCTTGTCCAGGGAACGTATACTTTTAAAGCAGAATATCCAAGTATCTTTTATCATCCCGCTCATCGGATATTAATGATGACATCGGTGTTTCGTTTGATTTGTAAACTACACTGTAAATAGCGACACCTGATCTTGGTTACAATCCGAACTCTGAGCACCTCACAACAATCAATACATACCTATACAACTGTAGGAATTTACATCTATATAGAAATATTAAAACATCAAACCACAGAAATAGATATAAATTTTCTAAAAAGAAATTTTCCTATCTGCGCCACTGGCAGCGGAGTCGGGACTGAGGGGAGTGGCTAAAGTATCAGCACAGGTCAACACAGCGCCTCCCTCCATTTCTGAGATCAGCACAGTGCCTCTCTCCATTTCTAAGATCAGCACAGCGCCTCCCTCCACTTCTGAGGTCAACACTTTTGTTAACATTTACAAAAATTAACATGAGCCAATTTTTTGTTTATAAAGTACAACTATTCTTATTGAGCTAATCTTTAACTAGTAAGTATAGTGGTGGGTGGGATATAAATTGGTGGGTGGGTCTGGTGAGTTCCTTTGTAGCTAAAAACAATTTCTCCGTCTGTAATGACATTCACTGTAATGACATGGCTGTTAAACATCGACAATCTATTTTTTAAATTATTGTAAAATAACCTGAAATAAATCTAAGACTATTACATATGGAAAATAATAAACTTTAGGAAATATATAACATTATACAAAACACTTTTGGTACGAAGAATTGCCCCTTAGCAGTAATACAAATATTAAATAGGTAGGCTTTTACTATATATATATATAATATATAACCAATTCAATGCATATTAAGTTGTTAATTGTTTCTTTAAAAAAATGTTTAATATATTAAATAATAGTTGAAATATCAATTGAGAACCTACCTACAATTTACAAAGTCGGTATATTGTATTCTCCATTAACAATTGATTATTTGATTTTATCCTTATGATGATTTCAATGCATAATAGAGAGCTTCGTAATTAATATAGTTTAATCATCAGCTAGTTCCTTCAAAAATGCAATATTATAATGCGTTTTATATTAAAATATGAATACGATTTTGAATTGAAAAATATTTTTTGTTTTCAATTATTAATTAAACAACATTAATTACCGATAACACTATATAATAATATATATATATCATAATTATAACACTTTATTAATTAATTCCAACTTCATAATATTTATATACACGCAGACATCATATGCTTTTCACAAAGAGGGGACATTTTTAAATATAAAGGTAGATAATTATAACAAATTAGGTACGTACATATAAAAGTGCAATATTAACTGAGGTGAAGTGTAATTTTCCACCAACTCGCATCTTTTTATGATATATAAACCATTTTCATTTTAGAACTTGGTTCGAGGACTCTATTATTACAAATAGGTCTCAATTCTTAATTAAGCAGTATATAAATCTAATTATATACGATATTTACAAATCATGGAACGTATTTATATTTTTAAGACCGTCATCATTTTCATCAACATATTTTTGAAGTGATTTAACAAACAGTATATATTTTTCTTTCAAAAGAGTTTTTTAAACTTATATTATACTTTTATTTATATTTTGATAATTAATTACAGAAAGGAAAAACAGATTAAAATATTTCGATTACAACAACAAACTGTTTCTTATAAATTAAACAATGAATATTATAGTGATTGAAAATTAAACAATGAACAATTAAGAGAATTATGTTAGCTACCGATTTAATTTATATTACTTGATGTGCGTATTTTATATTATTTTATTATTTCCTTTTAGTTACTAGAACTATAGTATCAATAAGGTTAAAAGAAACTCTTTACAAATGCTGAAATATAAATAAAAAAAAATTAATAATATATTATATTATTAAATAAAATATTTATTAATGTATTGATAATTGATCTATATCAGAAAATATGTATCAGTATAAATTATTTGAAAGACAAAATGTTTTGTTTTTATATATTGTTAAAATATAAATGTAAACGGCGCAAAAATTGCTTGGCAAATTTTGGTTGTTTTGAGTCATCTATTTTCACCTTTTAGTTTTACTGTTATTATATATTATTGAAATGTGTATTAACTTTTACTAAAATTATGGACGTTGATACGAAACAAGGGCTCAGGTAAAGAATTCTTATAGTATTAATAAAATAATTTGGTTTTGTTTCAAAATTAGTTCTAATGCTAGATCATATAATATATCAAATATTTTCATGTAACTTTATTATTAGTTAATTACTTTTTAAACTTTTATATTTAATATTATTATTATTTGGACTCTTGTGTTTGATTATAAGGCTTATAACCAGCTCATCTATGTTGTATATGTCATAACTATTTTCTATGTATTGCTATTTGTAGTTATGAATAAGATATTGTCTGTCACAAGCCTATTTTTATATATAAATAAATAAAAAATGGCTAAAATCTCATCTGTGACAATTCCATGAAAATTTAATGCTCTATGTTCATGGTATCAGAGCATGGTTCATCCATACTTTAAGCATGTGTATATTAGTTATGAATTTTAAAATAAATATAAATGCACTCTTTCATATAATCAGGCTGCATTCTATGTAGCCTAACAAGAATATATCCAGCATACATTATACACCCAACCCTATCTTTCACTAGTTAAATTAGAGTAATAGTAATAAATATCTGGATTACAATTGTTATGGAATGCATTTCCATAAATTAGCTAATAATGTATTAAAATATTCAGATAAAAGTCAACAGAAGTAGCCTATAAAAGCAGGCTATATTTCATTAATCTTTAGGAGTTATATTTAACTCCACCATATTATCAGGAATTTTATATATAATAATAAAAAAGCTAACATTTATGCATATATAATACATAAAATGCAGCCTGGAATTTAAGCTATTACTGCAGGCTAACTTTTAAAAGCTAGCTTAAATATAAATGTATATTAATATTATGCTTTAGTTCATACTAAATTATTATAAAATAATAAAATAAATAATTAAGCTTAAAAATAATTGTTGAATAATAATTAAGCTTTTAAATCAATTTTTAATAATACTTTTATAACTTAGAAAATATTCCATATTTTATTACTCAATATTTATATTTATTCACTGCATTATAATTAACTAATAATTTAACAAAACACATAACTGTTTACTTTATTAAATGCTAATACAAAGAACCTTTAAACTAATGGGTGCACCCAGATACAGGATGGGACATTACACACACACTATCCTAGTTAGACAATTAGTTTGATTATGCTTTCTTGGCCATAGATTTGATTTGAAACAGTGGGGCAAAGGTTATCTGGGATATGGGTTACAGGTAACATTGGAGAAGGATCTTTGAAAACATGTAGGACTGATATAATATAGCTCAGCTCAAATGTAGAAAAGACTTTTTATCATTTGGGGTATCATCTCTGTTGCAGAAATATATATTCTTTTAAATAGAGAAAAATCTGTCTCTGGAAATTGCTCCTTGATGATGGAATAATTCAGACATGTGTAGAATTGACTGCACCCAGTTTACTGGTTTATATAGAACTTATATGACATTCCCAAACATAAAACTAAGCAAAACCAGTGCACTGTAGTTCAGCTACATCTGTATAGCTCCACTGAATCATGTTACTTGGAGGTGGTGAAATATTGTTGCCTGGAAAAACCTGATCGCTTGATAGTGATACAGAAGAGGACAAAGACAATTAGATAAGATAACACAATAACTATGGTGCAATTATGACCTTTTATTATAAGCTATATATAAATTGAAAAACTCAATAGTCTTATAGGTAAAATTTGAACTAATAGGAGTGCAGCTATGTTCATGTAATACCAATAAACCTGATGTCAGTTAAAACTTTGACAAACAAGAATAAAATTAACACTTGTGAAAAGCAAAAATCATTTAGAAAAAAAGTCACAGTGGATTGGTCAATAGAACACAGGTTGATTTCAATGAATCATAACATGATCCATCCGGGTTTAAAAGGTTAAAATGACAAAAGCTGCTATTTCCAGAGTTTTTACAAACAATTACAACCAATAAATAGATGTTTTATTTTAATGTTTTAGATATTTAATTAATGTTTTTTGTTGAATTTTATATTTCTAATTTAACAAAATAAAAATTAAACTTCTTTTTAATAAAAATTAGAATATTGTACTTACGTCAAATTGAAAAAGAATATCTATGTGATTCAGTCAATCAGTGACCCAACCTTTAATGTCTTTTCTTTCTTTCAGTTTTTGAGTCTATTTTTATATGCAGTTTTTGATTTTCATTCATACAAATTATTTGTTTTCAAATATTCTATATTTTATATGTTTTTCATATTTTATTTTCGTCAAAATGGATTCTGTAAATTGTATTTACTGTTTGTCTAGTATAGGTTTTTTATTTTAAAGTTGAAAAATGTCACACAATTTTAGATTACTTTAAAAAATATATGAATATTACTTTTTATATAATTTGAATTTCTCAGATATGAATAATAACCAAGTTTTTCTATGTTAAACTTCTCATATAAAACTTAATGTTCTGAAAGAATTTACTGCTTATTATACCATTTTATCTTTAATATGTAGCAATGATGTGGAAGCTAGCAAATGGATTCCACAGTGGCTGTCTTGGAGACCAACATCACAACTACATCTCTATGCATCTGAAACAAGACTACTGTCAAGTAAGTTGGATTATTAATTATTGTGTTTTACAATCTATGTACATTTAAAATATTTTTAAATTTCAAGGATTATAATTGATATAATTACGATTTTAGTAGTTTTTATCGAACTGTCTGGTTATGCTCAGTAATTTAAATTTATGTAAATTCTAGATTTGTATCTTGTAAATAAATATATTTATAGATTCTTTAATGTTAGTGTACTTTACAATACATTTAAAGAATTTAAAAAACACATTTGTTTCACTTTCAGATTTAAAAATAGCAAGAAAGGCGTCACTTTTTATAAATTGACAATTAATACATTGTACATTCTTATTCATTTAATTTATTCCTGTTGACAATAAATTAAATATTAAAATTAAAATATAAAAATTAAAGCACGTTCTTTTTTGCGAATAAAACCAATTGTAATAATAAATTCATTATAAGCAATCCGACTACATTCGTTCAATTCAATCTGTGTCTATTACCTATTTACTGCAGGACTAAAATCACACATAGAAGATCTTTTTGTGCCTGTTCTCGACAACATGTCGCAACTGCGTACCATAATCGCAAGATCAATTCAACACCACAAATCCGCTTTCTACATCAGTCGAACTCCTCTGGTCTTTGTCCACGGCATGGCTGCTGGATTGGGGTTTTGGTGCAAGAATCTTGACCAGTTGGCCGACCAACGACCTGTCTACGCGATGGACGTTCTAGGCTTCGGTCGCAGCTCACGTCCTATATTTCCGAGCGATCCTGTTAAGGCTGAGGCTTTGTTTGTCCGTTCGCTGGAGGACTGGCGAAGAAATCTGGGCTTGGAGAAATTTGTTCTCGTTGGGCACAGTTTAGGAGGTTTCTTGTCATACTCCTATGCTATTGAAAATCCACACAGGTGGGTTTTTTGGGTGTCTTAATTTGAAGTACCTACCTAACTTGTAATAATTCGTAATAAGTAGTTTGAATTCTATTGATTTTTTAAATCCCTTTGGTGAATATAGCTTAAAAATTCAGTTTGTGAAATAATTTGTATTGTGCTTGTTACTTCCGTTTAACGTTTTCTGCTTATTTCAATAAATCTAAAACTTTGTACTTTCTTTCAATCGATATTAGTCATTTTTATAAAAATAGATCTGAAAGGCAACTTTAGTATTTTGTGATATATACACTTCTTTAATATGACAATTTATCTGACGAACATACTGAAAAATATAGTTAAATCATCGACTTTCGTTTTTTATATAAATATATTGTATTAGGTTTTCTAATAAGAAGTTCTTTAACTACGTAAATTGTTCTACGTAAATTGGCACTCGCAAAGGTGGCATACAATATCAGGTGATTGTTGACTTGAGATATGTACATATATTGCTCAATATGTAGAGTTATATAAACCAGCATCACGTTAGTAACACGTGAGGAAACTCGATAAGCCTTGTGGGTGTGTCGATAATCCTGGCTCTTATGAATGGCTCCTTTAAGGACACTGACGTTTACTTAGTGTAGTAGAATATATTAGTTAGGTTCGCGTGTACCCAAACCAACGCGGCGCGTCGTATGATGTGTCTTGCTGCTGTTTTGAAAATGACTTACAATGGAATCTAAATATATCTAATCCAAGATAAACCATACTATACTAGTTAGATCCTTTATGACGACATAAATTTAACGCAATCATCATTACTTTCTTAGAATATATAAGTTGTAAACCATTCTTATTTAGCAAACACATTTGTACGAAGCTGTAGATATGTAACTTAAATAGATATTTTAATATTTATATTTGACATAATATCTAAAGACACTATTAAAAATAATTATCACTAATTGTTAACTATAGTTTTCCGTCCATTTAAATCCATTGGTTTTATTATATTTACTTCCAGAATTTCACATCTAATTCTGGTCGATCCTTGGGGCTTCAACGAAAGTGCCTCGGCGCATTTCTGGACGGGTAATCGCATTCTCAAAACTCTCAGTTATCTGAGTTACCCCTTTAATCCGCTGGCTCTTCTTAGAGCTGTAGGACCTTTGGGCCCCATGCTTGTGCGTCGCTTTCGTCAAGATCTTGGTCTTACCTTTAAGAATGTTCCCCCAATTGAGGTAAACTTTCTTGTTAAAAATAGATCAGAAACCGTGAAAGCCATTTATGTAGTCATTAAACATTGTGTTGTGGTGTACCTATCAAATTAAAGTTTATTTTGTTATATTTTAAATACAGGAAGAATCGGAATGGATTTTAAATGAAATTTCTAAGAAGTCAAGCAATGATGATCGTGGCTGTATTCTTGAT
Source organism: Vannuccia rotundouncinata (assembly GCA_034780395.1). Lineage (NCBI taxonomy): Eukaryota > Metazoa > Platyhelminthes > Proseriata > Coelogynoporidae > Vannuccia > Vannuccia rotundouncinata. Next base: position 36,693 of record JAUZNC010058306.1, on the reverse strand, counting down.
TATATCTATCACTGTAACGCGCAAACACCAAGGTATGACAATGTTTTATTATTGTTTTTCATTATAGTCCTTATTGGTCCGTAAAAAGTGTTATGACGACACACACCATTTTATGAATTCCATTGTTTTGATATAATATTAATTGGATACGTTTTTAAGTATTTCTAATATATGCATATTTTATTGTGCTTTTACATTTTGCATACTGTCAAGTAACGTAATATTAAATCCCTTTTTTAATCGGGTTTATTACTTATCAAAAATAAATCTTTCGTTGTTCCTATATTGAATAAAATATTTTTAAACCCAATTTCAAAATAGTAATATTTTTATTATATTGACAACAGTTTGTTTTCTACTACTTTTAGTAATACATATCATTATACTTTAATTTTGTGAAATATATAATAAAAATTATATAGTTTTAAAATGCAAATTTTAAGTTGATTTATTCTATATGTATCTACAGTTTGCTTAATTTTAATATAATTGAAATTGGCAGTCAAATCCGTTCAATAATTCATTAAATTCCTAATTAATTAATCCGAGTTAATTTTCATCGCTCACTACCTGGTATTTCTTCTTCCAAATTCAGTGGTGAAGCCGCTTTTAAAGCTATGTCTTACCCGGTCGACTATTGGTCTCTTAGACCGATGCTACACCGTGTTAGGGAACTGCCCTCTAGTATTCCCGTCACCTTTATTTACGGTGGGCGGTCCTGGTTGGATTCAGAAAGTGGGGTGACAACCCGCTTCCTTAGGGGGGACAGGGCCTATACTGATGTATCTGTAAGTCAAGGTCTTAGACTTCATATCCCTTCTAGAACTGTTGCTACTTATATTCATTGGAATATAAGAATTTACAATTTCTTCTTCAGGTAATAGATAGTGCTGATCATCACGTCTACGCCCAATTTGAGAATCAATTTAACGCCTACGTCAACAACATCTGTTCTCGTGTGGACGATAGTGATAGTTTCGCTCCGGGCAGTGAACCTACAGAATACCAACTGGACGGTAATGAGATGGACAATCATATCAGACAGATTAATCTCGAGATTGATGTTGCTATTAAGTCCAAAGCAGACAGTTATAGCAATAATCCGTAAATAATCTTTTTTTCATTCAGGTCTTTAGATCATATTTTTAAATGTGGCAAAGAATAATTTATATTTGTAAGGATAACTGTCAAATTCCCGCGATAGAGATTTAGTGGAAGAAATGCAATATTTTTGTTCTTAATTATTGACTTTTAATCTCCATAACTTTGACATAATATCCTAACTTTAAATTGATTTGTTATTTATAAATTTGTTTTTATGATAATGAAACTTGACTTTTATCCACGGTGCGTACATACTTGCTTTCTAATAGAATTTGAGTTGTCTTCTTGTATTTATGGATCTGGTGAGGTTCATTGTGTCTTTTTTGTGAGCTACCTTTTCTGGTATAAAGTTTAAACTCTCAGTTAGCGACTTTTTTGTATGATTGTAATTAATATTTCAGTTTATGTAGTTCTATCAAACTGTACACCATTAAGAGGATATCAAAGTATATTGTATATAAGATAAATGCTATATATTATGTATGTGTTGTGTTTTTGTAAATAATTTAATTTATAAAAATGCTTTTTCTTGTATTTATCTAATTTAAGTTTTATTTGTGTTGTGCCTACTACTATTCTTTTTAAGTAGTAGGGATAATATATACTGTTTATGTTGATTCTTTGTGTTCATTTTTGTGATCGTTTGATTTTTTATTTAAGAATTATGTATTATACATTTAAACGATACATTATGTTTTGGTGATAGCTATTATTGATTATACTGTAGTTATAAGTAAATCATAGATCACAAATAAATCCGGTTAATACTGACTTTAAAACGGCGAAAAACACTAAATTTTTATAATTATTTATTTCACCAATATTTCAATAATATTTTGACGCATAATCGTTTTTAGACTGTTCACGCTATCCCATTTATGTCTCATACATCATTAATATTAACAATAACTGCTTATAGAAGTTGTACTTTAATCCGGAATTTTCTAACTACATCGCATCTTGTTGAGAAATTCACTGTTCTTAATATGTATAAGAGTATACCTATATTAGCATCTTACTAATTTTATTAATCTTAATTAATAAGTTTTGCTAATTTTATAAATATTACTTTTGATGAGCACGTACCTGTTCTTATTTCTATGTTATTGGTATGCCGCATAAGTTTTATACAGCTGAGTAAACTTATAAAAAATTTAATTGAAAAGTATTATATATATATAAAGATACTGAATGATAACGTCTCTATATTATAGAGTTTAATGAATTTTTCAAAATACTATTATAAACATTTACCTTTGATAGTAGGTGACTATAATTAGGTAATATATTTTACAAGAGCGCACTTTTTCATTTAGTAACTATACATAATAATTGCATATGTTGTGTTGGTATATCCTACTTATATAAAATGTATAAAAAACTAATCACTATTCTTATATATGTATAACGGACAAAGCATTCGATACCCCTCATGATAACGACTTTTAATCACACATGGGAGATAATTATTGATACCTTTAATAAATATTAGTATTTTTATCAACTACTTAATAATAACTGTCAACGATATAATCACTAATCAAAAACTTTTTTATAATACACAGGGTGTTTAATTTTTCGCACGATTTTAAAGACTTAGTTGCTTCGAACAAAATTCAGGCCAAGTACATGATACAACCAATGATTTATTTTACCTTAAAGATGATTGGGCTCCACCTCATTATAAAAGAACAGTTCCAGACTGCCTGGACATTGTCGTCCTTGATCACCAGATATCACCATACCATATATATTTCGTCTTATGGTGTGTGATGAAAGACTAGCAAAGAACAATTAACGAAAGTAGCATGGTATGGGTAACTCTAGCTCATACCTTATCACACCCAAAAATAAAATAAAATTTGACTTCTACATCTAAAAATAAAATATAATTTTGTCCGCCCCCCCCCCCCCTCCAACACACATAAATTTTTGCAAAGTGCTTTATGTAAATGCACTTGGCTAATAATACTATATTGGATAATTGTGCAGAATTTATTTTTTTATTAAAAACTTATTAAACATACTTATTGAAACCTGATTGTTACTTATTGATTTTTTACAATGCTTTGATTTTCACCAAGACAGTAAGGGATTTCAGGAATTTTAATGACATTATTTACTATATAGCATATGGAGAATTCGAATTTTCAATTAAAAACTTATTTAAATATAGTTATTGATACCCGATAGGAATAGATTACTTTCAATCGAATAGTAAATAGTATTTCACAATGTTAGAGATTTTAACATATATTTCCCCTTTTGTTTCAAAAAAATTGCCGTTTTCAAATTGCATTTGAAAACTTCTATGGATAACTATTTTGATTTATCTGCTAATATATTTATAAGAACACTACCTCCACCACAGAATGTTCGTTCATGGGTAGATGAAAGAGGTGATCGAGGTGATCGCCAAGTAATGGCTCGTCGTCTTATATCGGACATTAAGTTCCACATTATTGTTGGTATTAACCACAGTGGTGATAATTTTTCTGAAGTTCTCCCTCGCAATGAACACATCAATGCCCATTGATATATTCAGTATTTGGAACGCCTGCAAGCTATTCGCTGCAGAGGAAATTTAGTCATCATGCATGACAATGCTCGGCCCCATAAAGCCAGAATGACAGAAGAATTCCTCGCTGAAAATCACATCCGTCGGTTTTCTCAACCTCCATACTCGCCAGACATGAACCTTTTGGATAGATTTATGTTTCGCAACATTGAGGTTGAACGAAGACATATTGCATTTTAACACTACTGATGAAGTTCGTCAATTTTTATCTCCCTATTTGGACAATTTTACACGGTACACATTGACACGAGAATTGAATCATCTCAGAGGAGATTTGCAACAGATAATTGCTCTTAATGGAAACTATCTTCCCTCAGTATAGGTTAATTAACATTGTACAGTGTCTAGACACCCCATGTATATTATATATTGATAAAGTTTGTATTTGGAAATTTTTGTATAATAATAAATTTTGGAATTTCAAAACGGCAATTTTTTTTAAACCCCTATAATTACACTTTTTAACACATTTTGCAATTTTTTGCAAATTTTTTGAAATTTTTTAAAATCCTTAAAACAATCACTAAATTATTATTTTATTTACATTTAATGGATTTGACATTATTGTTAATACATGATGACAACACAAACATTTTTAAAAAGCTTTTTCAATTAAAATATGATGGCATGCGACTATCCAAAAGCAACGGTTGCGATAATTTATATATATGTATTTGGATGATTGATCTACGGCCACTCGGGAGGTGTCAATTGTTGACTCTGTCTTAATATCTTGTGAACACTAATGAACTGTGTTGGATATTGTTTTCCTTGATAATCTGGCCTGTAGGAATTTATTCGTCTAACGCATAACGAATCAAGTCCGATACATAGCAAAAATCAATTGAACGTTCATTGCCCTCTGTAATTTGACCATATTCGTCCATTTGTCTTTATGAGAAAATAAAAATTGCAGTAATAGACGAGACTTAGTTCTGCAATGCTTGGGAAATGAATCAATTGTTTTGAGAATAAGATTTTGTGGTGGTAGACGTAGTGGAGTTATATGAAGCGGTGTTGGCTCTGTTGATGAAGGCCTTTGTTGTTTCTGTTCCTCTTCTACATGTCTACGTTTTTGAATCTCTTGCGGCAGATTATAATCATACATTTTATTTGTTCTAAATCTGGACCCACATAAACAGTTTCCTTCTACTTCTTCTTTTTCAGCGTTTTCATTGCTAGATATTCCTCTTCATTGATTAATAAAAATCGTCGAAACAATTGAAAATATCCAGCTATACTGTTTCTTTTAGATGTTTTTTTCCCAGGTATTATGTTTGTGCGATTGTGCAGGTGTGAAATATGCATATTGAAGTTCCTCTCCCAGAAGAATTTGACTTCTAACTCTTAGGTATTCAGGAGTTGTCTGATACAAGTCCAAAAGCAGGTAGGCATTGGGATTATCACTAACAATATCCTTAAAGAGTGTTGTCAGAAATTTGGAATTCCCAGGAAACATTTATCAGCCGAGTTGTCCAACTTGCGTGGCATCGAGTGGATTTTTAAACATTACAAAGTATTAAATTGGGTATTGAGATACTGACGCTGTGTCTCACTTGCTTTTTGGAAAATATTCTGTCTAATTGTAATTGCAAAGCAAGGTAAGTAAGGCACCATTTTTGTAAATAGCAAACTGATGGGTGGTGAAGATTTCGTCTCCTCCACAATATCAAGCGGTCTTATAAAATTCAGCTCATCATGTGTTGGAGGTCCATCATATACAGTTATTTTATCTGCAAGTTTTAGTGCACTTTTCCTAATTCCTTATTAAACATTTTCTTACGATGTTTTAATAAATTTTCCACAAATGTTATTTTTCCAGACATTTTCGGTACGGCAACAATCATGCTGGCATTATTCATCAATCGCATATTATCTCTAGATATTTTTGGAAAATAACCTTAACAATCTAAACAAGGATGATAACAATTAGTATTTTATATATTATAGACAATGTTTCCAATCAGGCATCAACCAAATTAGTTGATTAAAAAACAGATGGCATCGGAAGAGGAAGAAGATAGTCCGGTTGCCAAATCCAATGTTTTGGCTGAACCTGGAAATTTTATGCAAAGTTTTTTTTGGTTGATTTTGGTAGCCCAAAGTTTACTCTTTCAGAATCTGCCGGGTGCACTCCGGACACCCTTGAGCGTTTTGAGAAATTCAAGATGGCGTCCAAGATGGCTGCGTTTCAGATAACTCACTATAACTCAGTTAGTATTTGTTAGTATTTATTATAATTTTGGTGTCTAACCATATGTTTTGAGGAGCAATGAATCCATTGAAACTATATATTTGACTAGTTGGGGATTGCATCATAGGGAAATTCAATATGGCCGTTAATATGGCTGCAGACTGTCAACTAGCATCAATATTTAAAAAGTACAAACGGCTGAAGGAAAAGAGGTCCGCTGCAATCTCCAAGGATCAGTACTAAGAGAGTCATCATATCAGACGGTCAATGTTTCGGATTGGCGAAAGAATGGAAGAGAGTTATCAGGACAACACAGATACCCACAATGACTACATATATATTGAAAGTAGTCAAAGTTATGAAAAAAACTAGACTATTTTTTATTGTACGTATTGTCATGTTTAACAATTAAGTCAATTTATTTTTATAATGAATTTCTTACTTTTAAAGTAGTAGTCAGTATGGCAGTCTTCTCAAAATCAGGGCAATTCCTCTCCAAATCAGATCAATCTTCTATAAATTATGGCAGTCCTTTCAAATCAGGAACCGGTTGGTAAATCTGTGTCTTATTTGAAACATTTAAAGACGATTTTATGAATTGAACGCTTGTATGCATTTTTAGGGACTTTTAGGATTTTAAGGACTTTTGGAAAAAGCTACTTTTTATCAAAATTTGCTTAAATATGTTAAAATGTACAAAAAGTTAAAAAGTCAAAAAAAGAATATTTATGAACTTTTAATGATATTTAAGAATTTTTAGTAAAGATAAAATATGATAAAATGTTTTAATAATACAAAATTCGAAAATATTTGTTAAAATCCATACAATTGTGAAATACTACTATTCAATTAAAAATTGTCTACTCCTATAAAATTAAAAATCATCGCAACAATTAATCAAGTTTTTAATAGAAAAATCGAATTCTGCATATGTCATATTGTACTACAAAAATTTTAAATTAGCAAAATCGACTGCACTGCTAAAAATCAAAATATTGGTCAAAATCAATAAGATATCGATAACTTCATTTAATCCAGTTGGTAATATTCAAATCGAATTCTCCATATGCTATATTTTACTAATAGCTATTAAAATTATTGAAATCCGTCACTATATTGATAAAAATCATAGTATTAATAAAAATCAATAAGTGCTCGTCGTGTATGGATAACTATATATTTAATCAAGTATTACAAAATTAGAATTCTCTATAGAATTACTCTATAATAATATAGTCATTAAAATTACGGAAATCTCTTACTGTCTTGGTAAAAATCAATAAGTGACAAACAGTTAGCAAAAAGTATATTTAATCAAGTTTTTAATAAAAAAATAAAATTTTCCACATTAATTCAAAATTGTACTATTAGCCAAGTGCATTTACATTAAGACTTATGCCAAAATTAAGTCAATTTTTTTTGGGGGGGAGATAGATGAGTCATGAACTAGAGTTACCTATCCCATACTACAAAAATGCTAGGCATTGCATTACCTAGAGTGTTTTGCCACAGTGTTCCTGAAAATGTTACAGGAGATGTTTACAACACTGCTGAACAATACGAACATCATTACTGAACTCTGCTACTTTTTATTTGTTTATTATTGTAAATTTTTACCTGTGTAGGTCTTATTACAAATTTTAATGTTTGTTGTCCTATATCCTACTTTTTTATGTGTTCGTATAATCTGGCGGAACTTATTTCACATCTGTATGTCAACAGTTTAATAATTATAGAACACTATATTCCGTTATATAGAAAAATATATAAAATAATACTGTAACATTACTATATATAACATGATTTATCATACAAAACACCTGCTTGCACTATACAAAGTAGTAAGTTGCATGGATATTGTAAAGTAAAGTAAATTGTAAACTACCCAGAACCTAGGTAATTATTTTTATAGACCATCAAGTAGGGTCTTAGAAGTGTCTCATTATATTTTATGATAAAACAATCTACTATATATTATAAGTAGTATATCAAATATATACAGCTACTTCAAAGATCTTTTCCACGAAAGGACACTATATTCGTACACCCTAGCTATGGACCGCACGATATGGAGACTCCTCTGTTCATCCTTGCTGTCCTAACTTTTTGTAATTATTTTTCTATTTATTGCATAATACTGGTTTTGTCGCCTGTGACGTATTTGTTCCCTGTTTTTTGTATACGCAATAAAATAATCTTGACGAGGATAATTTTGATTATGAGGATACTATTAGAATCAATTTCTCTAAAACACTTTTCAAATCAATTAAAATTGGAGGAAACTTTTAAAAAATACAAAATAATGTTAACAAATAAATTTTTAAAATTTCACTATATATTCCAAAAAATATTCAATATAGAGTCTATCATTAAAAATACACGACTCTACTTTACATTAAAAAATAATAGACTTTTGTTAGCTCTGTTTACCTCAAACTATCTGCTTTAATTGAAAAAGAATCCATTAAAAGTTCTTAAACACTATATGTGAAGAATAAAATATAGTTACATACTTAAAATGTAAAAAACTTAAGTTACTTTCCGTACTTCAAATATTTAAGTTGTTGAAAGCTATACAGTAAAGCAAACAAATCATGACGAATTTTCTTTATAAAAGAGAAAATAATAATATTATTTATTTATGAATTGTTTTGAAAAGGAATAATGAAACTCATTGCTCTTTTAGTGTTGGTAGGACCTATCAGTTGTGGTAAGTAGTTTTTATGTATTATATTATATTTATATTTGATTTATATTTTATACAATAATATTGGCAAAATATACGGATTTAATTTAAGTTTTAAATAATATGAGCACATTTAAAAATTTACTCAATTAACAAAGTTGACTCAATTGTTGACTCAAAATTCACTCAATTAACATACATTGAATTATTCAACCATATATGAAACCATTCAAATAAAATGATTAAAAAATGTAATACCAAATAAACTAATGTTAAAAAACTACATTTCAATTTTAGTTCATTAAGATAATAGTAATCCATATATGAGATGGAAGATCGGTTATGAAATAAAAAATTTAAAATCACTTTTTTTCTTTAAATTTATTTCGTTAGCATTGGCTGGAGTTGCCCAAGAAAGATGGGTTCCATGGACCAACCAGGCTGCCGAAGTTCATGAAAATGAGGGTAGAAACATTTTTACCGATTTAATGTCAATCGCTCTAAAATCCAACAAAGACAAACGAAATATTATCGACCTTCTAAGCTCACTCCTTGAACCAGCTAATGGAGAACGTGACGCCCAACTTCAGGAAAAGCGAGATTTCATTTCCATGGTCCTTGGAGGTTTATTCGGTGCTAACGAACAAATTGAGCGGGATGAGAGTGGAGGTAAGTGACATCAATTAAATAATATTTAGGATATTGGTTGCTTATACTATTGTGTTCTTTGTAAAAACGTAAAATAAAAACATCTAACATTTTAGAATAAAAAATGCTTCCACTATATATATATAATTTGATTCTTGAAATTTGCAATGTAAATGTAATGTAAAGCAATTTTGTTTTATTATACAGTTATATTTTAAAAAATGTTTAATTAATTTTATTTTTTAAATCATACAAGGGTGTCTGCACAGTATAAAGTATCATAAAATATTTTTTTATAATTTTAGTCAAACAACAAGAAAGCCGAGGTGCTCTCGGTGATATCCTCGGATTCTTTCTTCAACCAACAAATAAGGCTCGTCGAAATTTCATAGACGGTTTATTCTCTTCAATTTTTGACAAGAAAAGCGAGCGTGGCGTGACTGGAAGTCCCCGTAAGCATGGTAAGCATCGTCATCATAAACATCATGGAAAACACTGTCACGGAAAGCACCGACATGGTAAACACCACCATAAGCATCATGGAACCGGACATCCACACAAGCATCATGGAACTGGACGACCCCATATTAACTAATGATGACTCGTGATTAAGAAAATCTATTATTCAATTTTTTTAAAAAAAAATCTGTTTGTCATAATTTTACAAAAAATTGTAAATTGTGAAAGTAAATTTAATAAAATATTCTTTGATTATTTTTCACCCTTTTATTTTATTTTCCTGGATTTTAAATACCGTTTAGGATGCGATATTAACAAATATTTATATTTCCACACTTTATTAGTAGCCAATAATTTGGTAAAATAATATATATATATATTTATGTTTTAAGAAATTTATTGGGTCTATAAATTAACTGGTTATTTTTTATTTTATGTAAAAATAAAATATTCATCTATCGTAGTTATTTAGGTACAGCCGGTCAAAAAAGGGCAGTTTATCAAAACATAATATTTATATAATTTTTAATTAACTTGAAATAATGATATATAATAAAATTCCTAATTTTTAAAATATTTTGGTAAATATTAGATTTGTATGGAGTTTAGTATATATTTTTAATATCTTAATACTGTACTGATATAACAGTTTTATATTAATATTTAAACATATATAGCTGCAATGTATAATTTTATTTTTATTATATAGGTATAAACATTTGTAAACATTAAAAACCCAAATACTCACATCCTAATATATAATTTGTGAATTTAAATTGTGAATTAATCTCTACATCAAATATTATGTAGGCACTTCACACTTCGAAAATACTTCCTATTAACAGTGTTTTATAAATTTGAGTGTTGATATATTTCTTCTAAAACATAATTCATTATTGATGAGGCACAAGGGATTTGTTTTGTCGATTGGTACACGATTAAGATATTAATAATTAAAACAATTTTTCATTTTAGTTTATAAAAAGAATAAATGTTCAACTTTCGACATGGAATTAGACACGTTCTACATCTTATATGATCTGTTTTAAATTGTAAATTCAAAACTCTTTTAATTAGTTCAAAAATTTTGTGATTTTATATTGTTGAAATTTAGATTTATAATATAATATAATATAATATGCTCTTTTCAGCAAAATTGTCTGTACTTCAAAATAGGGTGAAGTGTTGATTATTTTCTAAAATGTCAAATCTATGAAATCGCATGTAAAATTAAAATAATATTTAAGGATTAGATTTACTAACCCTGTTCAACATGTGACGTGTATATTCACGAACATATGTTACAATTTAATTGTATGCTATAAATTAATATATAATTATAGTCGAAAAAACTTATATATGACAATGTTGACAACATAAATGATCGAAAGGCACACAATTGTTTCTTAAAAGGTAATATATATATATATATAGAATAGAAGCAGTTGTGCTCTAATAATAATTCAACTAAAGCGACAATGAATTCATACGTTTTCTTATTCTGTGCGACAGTCATGTTGGGTTAGTTTGTTTCTAAATAATATTTTTTCGAAACGGATTTAAATTAATATTTTTATTGGTATATTAAAAGTGACTACACAGTCCTACCTTTTAATAAATATTTAAAAATAGTAATAATGTTTTCATTTATTAATGTATAAAAATAAATTTTACAAATTTTAAAATACATCGCAGGATTTGTTTTTTATTTTGCAGTGACTTTGACTCCTGAACCTGCAAAAGGTGAATATCACAGGTCTTAATATTTATAATTAAACTATACAAATAATTACTGATCATCACAACCTCATCTGTAGGAATTATTATTATTTTATTCTTGATAGTTAGGAAATTTTATTTATTTTACAGCCAACGGGGGTAATCCAGAAGCAGCAAAGGCAGATGACATCAAACCCATGTTTCAAAAAATGGAGACTCATGAGAGTAAAATGCTGAACCTCGAAAAATTACGTTAGTTTAATTTTCATTCTTTAATATTTTTAATTAAAAAATTGAATAATGATTATAATATTTTTTCTTATGAATAATAGGTTACGTTCAATAAATTACGTTCAACCCTCTGCTAATAAAGGCATTATTCTTTCGTTTTACTTTGTAATTTTTGAATTTTACAAAACCCTTTTCAAACTACTGTTTACTTCTTCATATCCCATTAATGTAACATTCCTATCCGGTAATTAATAATAAGGTCACTCTATCTAATTATGTTAAATATTTTGAACACAAGTATCATTTTTTTTTGTTAAAGATCGACCATTAAACTCTTTGCATACATATAATGTTTAGTTGGTGAGCCATCAGGATATATTTCAAAGTTACTGGGTTGTAACATTGCCTTAAGTGTCCGAATTCCCTATTAAAAAAAGCATATGTGTGATATAATATTTTAAGGAATTACCATATCCAAATGTTTTGTTTATCTAATTACAATAATAAAATTGCAAGTTTAGAACATCTAATTAGTTATAGGTATATGAGATATCTGAGATTAGTCATTATATTCGAAAAGTAATATTATGTCAAGTATAGGCTTATAGGTTTAATGTTTATATATCAACTACGGGAATAAAAAATAAAATGTTTTAATTTTAATCAATTTTACCTAAAAAATATCCTGATCTAAATTGATATATTTTTATGATAATTCTTAATCAATCCCTCATATAAGTGTATATTGTATTTGTTATATTATTTATAATTAATGAAAGACATAAATACTTTAGCTATCAAATAATTTTTTTGTTATATTAATAGTGGTATGCATTCCATTTTTGCAGCCAGACAACCATCAGAGTCGAAATGTGATTGTCAAAAAGAAATTGAAACCTTCCTTGATATTCAGAAAACTACTGATTTCATTCTTAAAAATCACGAAGCCAGAATTGAGGCTTTGGAGAAAAAATAGACGGAAAAAGATTCTCTCCTCCTAACTGCGGTGTTTTTAACAAGCAATAAATATTACATTCAATTTCTAGTAAAATGTTTTTTCTTTTATAATATATAATAATCTCAATAAATTGGTTTTCCTTTAATAATTCATAATTCATTAATCATAGATCGATTTTATAACTTAAAGAAAAAGATATTTATTTAATTATTATGTAATATCTTATATTACATGCACACAATTTAAAAAATATTAGACTCATTCACAAGATCTTTGAAGACTGCTGTTCCGATTTTTAAAATTCTTCAGTTATGACAAATTTGTTATTTTAATATATCTAACTATATAGCATTTAACAACCAAATTCTAGTAATTATTAAATATTTTCTATAAAATAAAATTATAATTCAGACTATAAATTATCTACAACCATATGAATCCACCATGACAGCAGGCAGTTTAGATAAGACTACATATTAATTCAAAAAATAAACACATGTATTTATAATTCTGCAATTCGACTTTTTTTAAAGTAATTAAATATTATTTATTTTTATTATTAAACGCAATTTTTAAATCCAGCTGTACTCATATTTCGGTTATTTAATAACTTAAAATAATTTTAGCGAACTATTTTATGTTGGGGATATTATTTAACTGATTACTACAACATTTCACATTTTGAATATCGTTTATTAGCATAAATATTAATTTATAATTACATAAAACATTATTTATCTAAAAATACACAAAATAAAATATGACATTTAGTGATAAAATTTTTTTATAAATTGATTTTACAAAAGATAAACTTGATCCCAATTAGTAAATGAACGAAATTATTTGATAATGGGGGTTGGTTCGTCCTACATAATTATGATAATGAGGTCGTTTTGTTCGAAATTGTTTGTGTGCTTCTCTGCTTGGATAAAATTTGTTTCATGAACATTTCAAAGAATTTTGGGGTGGCGAAAAATGCAGAGAGAACATCTTCCGAGGTATTTCGACAAGCCTTCCTTTTTGGTTGAAGGAAAATCTGAAGATATCAACGAGAGCTGATCTGTTTTCTTGCTTTTTTTGTCTAAAATTATAAAAAATATTTTATTTTACTTTATATTGTTATTATGAATTGACTCTTTTGTATTATTTAAAAATAGTATAAATTAATATTTAAAAAATTTACTACATAACATAACATAACAAAACAAAGTTATTTTTATTTACATTTATAACAAGGTACCTAGTTATAACCATAGATATTGATATATATTAAACAAAGTATAGCTTAAGATGGTATATCTATGGTTATATCAGAAAGATTTATTTCGAGAAATGCGTTTGTTCACACCATATTAAATTAATAAATTTTATTAGACGAAAGTTCCAACAATTTACGTATAATTATCTAGTTGATTTTCATTAAAAAAACCCTTGTATACGTCAATTGAATTAATTTTTTTTAAACCATATCATTATGTGGTTTTTGAAAATTATAGTAATATACATATTATTTTTAATTTGCGACGGTTCTATTGGAATATCATTTTGGCAGCAAACCTCTCATTTATCCGGATATCATTCTAAAACCATTTAAAATTGTGTTGTCGACATATTTTTTTGCAAATACGAATTAATTGCTCTAAACAATCAATATGTTTTTTCACTTAAAATTAAATCATTTTGTTATGAATAGATGCATAGTTTTCTGAAGAAAAAAATATATAGCAGCGCATATTAAACGTTATTATCTGAAATATATATAAATTTTTAATCATTTGAAATCATTTAAAATTTTAATGGATTGCGGACAAAATTATATTTGGAAAATTGAATTTAGTGCTGAATCTATTTTAAATAAAGTATTGGGAGGTTACATAAAAATAGCTTTTGCACAATTTTTTATCTATTAATCAATTCAAATTATGTTTAATTTATTTGGATATTATATTCATTCCTTTCCTCTCATTTCCTCTTATATAACATGTTCACAACGTGTGCACCCTGTTTCATTCTCCACGAATTTTTGGTGTTTGAAGAGGTCAAATCAGATCATAAGTTTCAGCTTTCAACCCCTTATTCATGCTTCAAATCAGACATACAAAAAGTCAATAAAGCTACATGTTAATTGAGAAACAAAATGTATGAAAGATAGATTTGTCTAATTTAATAGAGTATAATAGCTGCGAATCAAATTTTCCACCTTGAATTATAGGTATTGTAATTTCAAGACATAAAAGCACTACACTGTTAAGTTAACTGTTAATATAGAAACGGTTTAGAGAATATTTTAGAACATCGCTATACAATGAAAACGATACTAATTTAGTATTTTAATATATATATTTTTTTTAAATCTGGGAGGATAATGATGATAAAATTTATTTGAATTTGTTACCATAAATTCAAACTCTTGATTTTTTTACTATTTGTTTTACTTTCATATAAGAATTACTACGATATTTAAAAATTCTGTTATTCTGTTTTTCGATTAACTGCGTTGTATTCCTGATCCTAAAAATAGATCAAAATTTAAATAATTTCACCAAGTCTATTTATATCTTCATAACAGAAATATTAATATTTTTAATATTATTGTTAAATGCATAATGTATGTAATGCATAATAGCTAGCTATGAAGAATGCTAATCGTTGGTTCACATTTGAATATTAAAAGAAAAAAATTGTATGTGAATAAAAAATTATTAATAGTGAAAAATTAGCTCAATTTTATTTCAAAAATGATTGTGATTAAGAGCTAACTTCATATGAAAGGTATTTTGATCAGAGGATCAAAAATACATCAAAATCGAAAAGAGAGGAAAGTATAAGTGAAGAAAGAATTTCTACAATAGGTTACTGGATCCGCGAAAAGTTTCTAATAATAAATGGACCCAGTTTTTGACAAACTAGCTCCAATAACACCTAACACAAGGAAGAATTGTTTCATTTCTTATCGACTGAATTCAAAAAATGGTTCCCACTTTCCTCAGTTGGATAATGTGTACTTGACATCTGGAGAGAATGTGCTACATACTGGCCCACAGGCTATCCCATGACCAAATGCTCTCACGAAGATTCCGATACTCGCCTCATAATTCACCTTATGCATGGTCTTAATAACTGTAAGTCGGTGCTGATACGTAGTGGGGACACGGATGTATTCGTCATTTTAGTAGCACAGTTTCATGGGATTTTCAGCAGAGTACCACAGACAAATATCGGGTTAGTATTTGGTCCTGGAAAAATCTCAAACTTCATCATTTAAATGCCATGGCTATTTCTCTTGGCCGCGAAAAGTTTAGCAGTCTCCCTAAGTTACATGCTATATCTGAATTCGACTCCGTGTGTGGATTTAAGATGAAATGGAAAAGATTATGGTGGAATATTTGGAAAAGGGTAACATAAGATATGAAAGCTCTGTCCACTGTTTTCAACAATCCTTTTGTAAGCATTTCGTCAACTGACCTTGAGCAGATTGAAGCTTTCGTTTGTCGTTTGTATGACCCGAACACCAGCATCAAGAAAGTTTATGAATTGAGACTTTCAATGTTCAGTCAAAGATTGCAAGAAGAGGAGGAAATACCCCTACCGAAGACGCCTTGGTCAGCACCTTCGTCGTTCGTCGTTCGTCGTTCACTCTTTTAAGCTTCACGATGGTCCGTCAGTCACCAGCCTACATTTTCTGATTGAGATCTCGTGGATTTCGGATGGTGAACTGGGACCAGTATTGTGTTCAACCCGCAGATTAAATGTGTTTGCATTCTCAAGTAAAACTGCTTGTTCGTGCAAAAAAAGAATCTTTCATGTACACACATATGTAAATGTAATTGTTTTTAAGTTATAGTTATACCTTGTAGTTTACATGTTTACTGCGGTCAAAAACATTTTTATTATAAAAACTTACATATGTTGTGCTATAAATAGCTTATGACATCATCAAGGGATCTTCAACAAATAATATTAATACGTATTTAGATACTATAAGTTTACTTTTGATAAATATCCACATGTAATAATGACGTGACATGCATGCTGTACACAATTGAAGTGTTTGTAGAAATGTTTTAGTCCAAAAATCTATTTTTTTCTCGATGGTACATACTTTATACGTTATGGACTCATCTTTGAAGAATCTTTCTGTATTAATTCCATAGACATTACACATTATTGATTTATAATGTCTATGATTTATTGTTAGTTAAAAAAAATAGTTAAACAATGGCAATAGTATTGATTTTTATTTTGAAAGCAATATCTATATCAATAAGTATAAAATTTATACATTTATATACCATTTATCATTTATTTGTAATTTATTATATTATTTTTTCTCCATTGGTACATAACGTGGACTTTATTATGTTCCATGAATAAAAAAATGACATACACGGATTGGTATAGTAGTACATTATGATACTCAAATAAAATGCTTCTAGAAAAAGTTATTCATTGTTTTGTTTTTTCTCATTATGTGAAATAGCACAACTTCTGATTATAGTTTCTAGGACCCTTTGCTAGCATAATCAAGAAAAAAACTGCTTTTTAGATGAAGTTGCACAGCAAACTTAAGTCTTGACCCACAATATAATAATGCTAATTATTAAACAAAACACCACATATAAAATTACACCAAGAAATTAGCGAAAATATTTCAAATTTAAAACGATTCAAAAGGCTTTGGGTACCATGGGCTATACTGTAGACGTTTCGGTTCTTGACCTATACTTGTGTGGTTAAATTAAATAAAAATGTTACTCTTATTTTAATTTTAAATTGCTAAATATATTAATTTCTAATAATAATTTTATTATTCTTACATATTTATATTTATATTTGTAATGTTGGTATCTGGATTATAAATAAGTTAGTAATAATAATATATGTTTATATTTTGTTTAATTCTATATTATTTTATTACAATTTAGTACATTTTGCAATTTTATTAATCTGCAAATAAATTAAATATTTTTTTGTGAGTAATTAAATTCGAAAGAAAATTTAATAACTCAAAAAACAAAAATCAATAAAACGTTTAATTTAATAAAATTATAATTACAAATCGATATTTGAAAATCTTTTATTTGTATTAAGTTGTTTTGCTTATCAATAATTTGAAATTAACACTGCTTTAAAATATATTATATAAGTGTTAGCTATATAAATACCATATTATGTAGAAATATTAATATATACAAATAATACAACTGTGTTTTTTTTTAATTATTTTTATATATAGACAATTTTGTATAAATTAATATTTAGCAGACATTTATTATTTTTGTTATTAAATAACTATAGTTACTATTATAATGTCCGTCCATGCATATGATGTGTTGTCAATGTTTATTATTATATATTAACATAAAGATTTTGAAATTTTAGTTCATCCGATCATTCTGAGAGTACTGTTCATATCAATTGTTAATGTTTTTGTAGTACTTCTAAATAGTTTTACAATTTTCAAAAAGTTAAATACCAGCAAAAAACGCCAAAATTAAACTATTTAGGTTCAATTTAGAAGTAAGTAAAATTGATATTACTAAAAATAGTAAATAAATTATGTTAAATTTAATTTATCGACACTCAAGATCATAATTTTAAAATATTTGAGGGACCTTCTGTTTTCTAAATCATAAACGATCGTAAAAAATATTATAAAATTTTATATAAGTGTCCTTTTATTTAATAATATTAAATCATGATGTATATAATATAAATATAATAAGGTTAAATACAGTAAATGCACTGCCTTATTTTATACGCACCAACACCCATGTTGTAACCGGATTGATCGCTGTTAAGAATAAAAAATAAGATATGTTAAGGTGCAAAATGAAAATAAAAAAAAAATTCTAAAAAAAAGGCGTTCATATTTATATATATGTAGGAACTAAATGTTCACGATACAACTTTTCAGAATAATTTAAATACTAACTTACCAACTTCCTCCAAATTCGGATACCATATCGGAGCATCAAACTGTAATGAAATATTCATAAACAATGTTGAGATAAATATATTGAAAATAGTTGTACGCTTTAGTAGTATTTAATACGGATACTTAAATGTTAGAAATTATTCGCCATAATAGGTACAAAGAATCAAAATATTTATTTATGTCATAATTACGCTTTTGTTGGGCGTCACGTTCTCCATTAGTTGGTTCAAAGATTATGTCCAGAATTTTGAAAATATTCCGTTTGTCCTTGTTCTCGTTAGTCCATGGAACCCATCGTTCTTCGTTTTCATGAACTTCGGCAGCCTCGTTAGTCCATGGAACCCATCGTTCTTCGTTTTCATGAACTTCGGCAGCCTCGTTAGTCCATGGAACCAATAATCCTCTATCAATCCATCGTTCTTCGTTTTCATGAACTTCTGCAGCCTCGTTAGTCCATGGAACCCATCGTTCTTCGTTTTCATGAACTTCGGCAGCCTCGTTAGTCCATGGAACCAATAATCCTCTATCAATCCATCTTTCTTCATTTTCATGAACTTCGGCAGCCTCGTTAGTCCATGGAACCAATAATCCTCTATCAATCCATCTTTCTTCATTTTCATGAACTTCGGCAGCCTCGTTGCTCCATGGAACCCACCGTTTTTGGGCGACTCCAGCCAATGCTTTAGATTGTTGAGAAAAGAATTATTTGGTATTGCATCGTTTTTTTTTAGCATTTTAGATCAGTATTTAACTTTCTTAGTCTATATAACATTGTGAAGTGGTTGAAAATATCATTGTGTAAATATTATTTTTACTTCATTTAAAACTTTAATGTGGATTATAAATCTAATATAAATGTATTGCTTTTCGCTTTTATTATAATCTTTAAAATAAAATGTTTATACTTAAAATATTATTTACCTCAACAACTCATTCGTCCTACTAACTCTAAAAAGGCTATGAATTTCATGAATTTCAAGAAAAATATAGCGTTTTCTTTGCTGTGAATCATGGTATAACTTTTATAAAATTTTATACATTTGGCAGTTTCAAGAAGAAAAATTATTTTCACTTATAAACATTTAGGTTATTACAGATACAAGAGTATGATTGTATACATATTTATCGTAGTTTTGAAGACACTTAATTATAAAATTAATATTCTATATTCAGTTCTTAAATATTTCAATGAGATATGTATGTAAGCTATGAATTTTTATTTGCGGATATAAAGAAAACAAATAATTCTTTCTATTACACGCTAATACTTTTCATAAGTAAGATACAAGTATCAAAAAACTACGTACCACAACTGATTGGGCCTACCAACACTAAAAAAGCAATGAGTTTCATGCTTCGTTAAAAAATAACAGATAAATTCGATTATTATATTCACCTTTTATAACAAAATACGACCGTTTGTTTGCTTTGACATTATAGAATTTAAAAACATAAATATTTGTAGAGTGGATTGTAACTTAGATTTTTTAACAAAGCAAGTATACTTAGCTATAATTTTTTCGTTCAAGTATTTTTCTAACATTTGCGAATTCTTAAAATGAATTACAAATATACCCAATTAACTAACCTTGGATATTTGAATTCAAATGACTGAGAGAATTTCATAAAAAACTAGATTTTTTTTACGTCTGATTTTCATATACTGATTTTCATATACTGATTCTATTTGTTTTATTATTTGTTTAAAATTATTGGTTTAATTTCACACTTTTCACAACCTTATTTATAGCTTCAAATGTAATTAAACTTTTTCAAACATTGCTACCTTTCTATTTCAAACGGACGAAAGTGAAGGGGGTGTCTTAATCAAGTAATTATACCATAGTCATTGGAATAAATAAAAAATAAATTAAAAGATATAAAATATGTTTGTATTTATAATACAAAATTTAATTTTGTCAAGAAATATCAATATTATACATTATACTAAATCAAAAACTTAAACATCTGCCTATTAGAATATGTATGTGTATTGTTACTTTTTAAAATAAGGTTATTTCTTAATATTTATTGTTCGCAAACTTATGAAATATGACTTTATGTCATATGAAATTTGTATACTTGTAACCCTTTTCAATTAGCCAAAGTTATGCGACTATATTAATATTGATTAGAAAAATATATTAACATTTTTTTTGAAGTATTGAAAGTAGTATTATATTCTACTTCTAAAAAATTCATCAAGGCATCATGACAAATCACATTTTTTAATTGTTGAAAAATTTCTTTTAAAATATACTTTAAGTATCGGTAGAAAACCATTGATGAAATAATAAGACAACTTTTAAAAACAATTTTGAATTTAACTTACATATATATTATTTGCCATAACATTTTACTGAAAGCAGATTGTAAAATAAAACTATATTCGTGCGAATTATTCTATTCCTTAGTGTTCTTTTATTGTCATACCATGAGTGTCTTTTACCACATTAACAATAAAACTATATCAAAACGAAACATAGTAAAGAATTATTTACAAAAGAATAATCGGAATTAGTTTATTTAGAAAATCATAATATTATTATATAACAAAAATAAATATATATTAATACGATACGGAATATATGTAAATATATAAATACAAATAGAAAACCAAAAATCGATCCTGAAATGAAAAATATGAATGAAGCCAATATATGATCCACCGGCTAAATTGTTACTTGCGCCTGTGGAAATGATTTGGTAAGTTCAGCATTAAGAATTTCTCAAGTTGGCACGTTGGGTGTGTATAAGAAAGGATGTATTCACCATTTAGTTATAAATTGTACCAAATAAAAAGATATAACAATTAATGTTGATGATGAATAAAACAGGAATTTCATGCATGGAATTTGGAATTCTAATTGAGAAAAACTGTTAAGAAGCTTCAATAGTTAGACGTACCAATAAGTTTTATTTAGAATACAGTACTGGAATAATTATTTACAACAAAAAAATCTAGGTTTAATAGTCAAAATCACAATTAAGTTTAGTGGGAAAATAGGTCTAATTTCAGGTGGGAATACAGGATATCTGATGTAGGTGAGGAAAATGGTCACACAGATATGTGTGTTGGGACAATTCTTTAAGTAAACTTTCTTCATCAGGTTCCTGCAAGTTACCACTGAAAAATGGAACACACAAAATGCAAATGAAAAAGGCCATACGAAAATTTTGGGTAACTAACATCCAAACAGGACGTGTAAAACTCACTGGAACATTTGATGGAAGGAGAGGGAACGTTCGATGTTGACGCTTCTTCTACGTGTTGACTCTGCCAGGGCCATCTTGTAACGATCCCACCGAAAGATGAAATTCTGAGGATACGAGAGTAAAGAAAAGGATACTTTTGTCGATCTGACAAGTTTGTAACAACTAAATTGTAATTTAATTATGAGCACAACAGATTAAATTATTTTAAAAAATTCAATCCACATAGATTATATTTTTAAAAAATGAAGAAATAGACTGAACAAAAGTATGGCAGAAATGTATATTAAGACAAATAATTTAATATATATAAAAGTTTTCGTAAAATATAAATAAATCCACTGAAAATCATGAATAATTTCGATAAGAATGAATATTTAGGCAAATATAATCAATAAAAACAAATTAAAAAATATCAGGAATATATTTCACATCTATTATATTTGTGAAACATTTTCAAGTTCGTCATAGAATGCCGAATATTCTAAAATCGATTTTAAAATAGACAAATAATAGTTTTAACGATCAATATAACTCGAACAGAATTCTCTAAATAGAAAAGATTTTCGTAAATAAAACGCGTTATATAAAGAGACATAGGTACTATAAAATAACAATAATATCTTACTTCAATAATGATGGCCAGTGCTACGTTGAGAACGATGACAACGGAAATAAGCCACCAGCTCACCATGTAAAGAATGATCCAACTGCAGAAAATTATGAAAATATTCTAAATATCTCAAAGTATTAACAACTAAAACAACAGACGTGTGTACCTGCTAACTTTCTTATAAGCCAGAACAATAACGTGCCAGTTATTAACAACCATTAGATCCCAGAGAACAATCAGAGAAGCCTGCAGCAGAAAAAACCCAAACACAAAACTTGAAATACAAATCAATTAAGATTAAACAAAATCAGAGATGGTTGCCCACCGCAAAGTCGTCAAAGTTGTTGGACCAAT
This sequence comes from Vannuccia rotundouncinata, assembly GCA_034780395.1. Taxonomy (NCBI): domain Eukaryota; kingdom Metazoa; phylum Platyhelminthes; order Proseriata; family Coelogynoporidae; genus Vannuccia; species Vannuccia rotundouncinata. The sequence continues at coordinate 13,998 of JAUZNC010058306.1, read as the reverse complement.
ACTCCAACTGGGCATACGAACCACACGGAAAATTGCCTTTTCTGAAATCCAATGGAGAATTTAGGGAATAGAATTGACCAAAACAAATGTCCACAATGTTCATTACTGATAAAACAGTAAATAGGTTAATAATTTCCATATTACAATTTCAATAATATAAATTTAAATATATAATTGGGATCACTGCAAAGAGCGAAAGGTTACCCGTCTTTGGTAGCATTGGCAATTCTCTCAAAAGTGATTTTATTGCCGAGCAGCGCCATGCCAAGAAGCGCATAGGTATAGTAGATAAGGACAAAGAGTCCAATAACAGGGGTCATGTTGCGGACAAGATCAAAGAGAGTGACAGTGATAAGACGCATGGAGGGGAGTTTGATGAAGACCCGCATAGCTCGTATGATGATGAGTAGATTGGTCATACGGGAGAAGTCTACGAACGACTCGGCTTGATGGCTAGAGGTGCCACATGAAATATAGAAGACAAAAAACATCAAAATGACATTTAAGAAAGATTTTGAGAAGCCATACCTATTATGCATATTAAGAAGATTGGAATAGAAACTAACAATTCAGTTTCATGACTAATATAATATAGTATCGCATAGCAACTTTATTAACTAACCTGCTGACTAGATATTTATTTTCCAAAATAGCGATGTAAGCTATTTCCATAGTCTGCAAGGGAGAAAACATTTTCAAAGATGACACAATTAAAGTACACCACTTCAAACACTCAAATTAAATCAATTATCCAGCATTAAAGAATCGTTAGGTCTACTTACTACTAGAACTGTAGTCAAAATGCAATCAAAAGCGTTTCCAATCTTTGCAAAATATCCCTTTGAGCCAAAAGCCCAAAACTTTAAAATTTGCTCGACGAAGTAGTAGCCAATAAAAGCCACGTTTCCATACTGTAAATAAGAAACGAAAATATATTTGATGAATCGCTAAATATGAAACTCTTTACTGAAATACCTTGAAACCATTATACTGATATAATTTGGGATTCGGACTTCGAGCCAACACAATCTCGACCTGAAAATATAAATATTTCAAATATAAATCGAATTACTGTATACCCTCTAATGAAACAGGCGGTAGCACAGTAGCACATAATATACTGCCAAATGAAAATATTTCCATAATATGTATTTTATTCTGATAATATACAACTTAGGTTACATTAATATATTTATTATACATTATAAAATAAAAAAAGTGTCAACTGTTTTTTGGCTCCCAGTTTTCTGACCAACCACTAAATGTAGCGAATAAATAGGAGTTTTACAATAACAAGAAACCCGTTCCAGACAAATGTAACGGGTAATTGATGGTTTATGTATAAGCAAAGTCTTAGTCTACGCAGAAATAAGTGTATTGGATTTGTGTAACAGTAGTATTTTCATATGATAAAGATACTACTTTGACCCCAGAAAATGTAGTATATGATTTCATTCTTAAATCTTCGGCTTTTATAACACAATACAAAAATACATTACACATTCACTCCATGCAAATGTACTTACATGTATTCAAATTCTTTCCAAAACAAGTAGAAGAACTTCTCCAACTCTCAGTAATGTGTCAAACTATTTCTTACAGTAAACATTATCATATTCAAATTTATTGGTGAGTTTTATATATTATCTATTTTGTATGTATAACCTCGATATAATTTAATAAAAAAATAGAATACCCTGGATTTCTGATTGCGAATTAGAAATGTTGCGTACACAATTTTAGAAAAATAATTATCGAACAAGAATACATTCACAAAGCACTAAAGCTTGCATGCAGAAGTGAGCTCGAAAAATCAATTGTGCATGCAAACTGCTCGACATTATTAATAGACAATTACGTAATTGTTCGCATGGTGCATAAAGTGCTTTTTATAAGCAGTGTTCCTACAGACAAAATTGGAAAAATTCGGGTCTCACATAAATTGAGTAGGTACAAAATGTTGTTTCAAATGGCAAATATTTTACTACTTTTTTTGTTCCTTCTTGGAAGAAAACCTGAACAGACTTTATAGCTAATGCCTGGTCCTTTAGAGACAAATCAAACAGTAGTTTCTTTGCAGTGGTTCCCATTGAAATTTTGTGATAAGGATACCACAGAGATAAGTCCATTACATCCACATTCAAGCATTTCTTTGATGGTAAAGTCACGCTTGAGAAAACTCATTATCCTTTTTTGAAACAAATCTAACATTGCAGGATAGAGTTCCTGGATATGGCATCCATACTAAATAATATGGTATATGTATATATTATTTCCTTTGAATTTGATTGTTGGAACTGGAAATAATTCAGCAATGAGTGAACTTTTAAAACTATTGATCATTATAGCTGAAACTCACTTCATAAAAGGTGTATTTTTGGTCTAATTTTACTATCCAGCCCTGGGGTCATCAATGTGGAATTCAGCAACTTCAGCCTCGCTTGATGGCCCGCCTATATTCGACTGGCATTTCCCTAACGCAATAGTGATTGGTCTTCCACTAGTGGAGTACTTCTTAAAAAGGGATGCCAAGACATTTGTTTATGCCAACTTTAACGGTATTAAACATGCCCGGAACTGATCACATAACATCTGGTAAGAGGCGTTAAGAACTATTCTGCCAGTGGAGCGTCAAAATTATATTTTGAAATATTGATTATGTTATTACAAAAATGGAAACATTAGTTACATTCAATTTAGTTCAGTGATATTGATAATTACATTTTAAGTCTAAAAAATATAATATATTAAGTAGTAGTTTAGAAATAATAATGAATATTTTAAAATTTGAGTATTAGAATTTTAAAATTCGAGTCATGTCTCATAATTCGAGTCATTGTTTTCATTTTCGAGTAGGAACATTGTAAAAGGCATTGATCCGTCTTAAAGTTGCACTTTATATGGGTTAGCCATGTCGAGAAAAAAATATGAATACTTACTTTATAAATGTTGCTGTTTAGTTCAACACAATTTACGTGAACAGAAAAAAAGTGGTGGTAAGAAAGTCGCACAAGCAATATGAAATTTCATTTTGAAAACTATTTTATGACGTCACCCATATCTACCCCCTAATCTTAGAAGTACAAATTAATACAATAGCTGCTTAAACTTATCAAGAATTCAATATAGCAATATGAGAATCAAAAATGTTCTATTGTGACGGCATGAATCGAAAGTATGCCAGTGTCATTCATTTATTGATACATATTGTAATAACATTTTATTACCATATCAATGGGGTCATATGTCTAATAGAGGTGGTGCTTTCAAATATCTTACCAAACAGTTCCGAGAACATATCTAAAGAGTATAGGCAGTAGGTGGATATCACTGATCAAAATATATTAACTATGTCTATTAAATAGGTAACGCATAGAAATAAATCTAGATATTGAACATTTGTATTAGAACTCGGCAGTCGATGGTACCAAATGAGATAAAGCCCTCACCGCTAAACTGACAACATTAAGAACGCTTATCAAAGCGCCAACAAGGATGAACTTCTTGGACACAATGATTCTCTGAAGGCCACAGGTGAACCAATGTGTCTTTCTTGGATGATCATAACGCTACAATATGAAGGGAACAATCTGTAATAATAGTAATAATAATAAAAGTGTATAATATATCGATAAAGCCTACATGACTCCGTGGATGCGATAACTCCAAAGTTTCCAGGACGTCTTTGAACATTTTGGCATCAAGAACAGTGCCCAGTCTTCGCGATAAGTTCTGGAGATTGAGAATGTAAAAGAATCAGTTATGTAAAGGATATTTAATCAATAAAAACCCGACTTACATTATCCATGTAAGACTTCTTCCAGGGTGTGATTCGCGTGGTCGCAAGCACCTTTTTCAGAAGACCCACATCCACGCCTTCGCTATAGAATCAAAACATTTTTAAATTTAATTCATCAATCATAAACAGACTTTAGTTCAAAGTGGAAACAAAATAGAGATAAATTTATAATCAAAAAAGAATGAATTAATTCAAGCAGCGTATATATATATATCATGAACATGGCTTTAAAAAGTATTATTTTAATATAAATGTAGCAAATAAAGTAGAAAGTAAATGCGCCAATAACAACAACATAATTATACAATCTATTTGTATAATTATATTAATTGATTACGGAATAGTTTACATAACTTATAAATGTCGTTATAGCTTACTCATTTTAATAATTTATTATTTAAACTAATTTAATGAACAGAAACCACATTAATCAAAGAAAAAAAATATTTTATATGAAATAATAAGATGACAAATTCAACTTATCATACATTATATTTTTAAATAAAAAATATTATTATATCAATAATTTTAACTCATTTAACTTATTTAAATATCAATTTTAATGAAGAATTGTATCTTGAATAACTTTTAGAAATTTTGTAGTGTATTTTTAGCTTATACAAGTGGCTAAAATAGTTATTATACTCGCTGTAAATATTTATTGTGGTTACATTCAAGAGAGCTTTTATGCACATAGCATAATCAGAAAACGGTTAGAATGTATCCAAATGTATATAAAAATACACTATGGTAAATAAACAACAATAAACTGGATTTTAAAGCTAGAGAATATAATCGAAGCACCTCAATTCAACACATATATCGATTATAATATCGACTATACAATATTATTACAACACATAGAAACAACCACCTACAACAACCATTTACGAAAACATGAGCCTTCAGAAAAAGTGAAACTCACACAACTACTGTAGGAAAAGACACATGAAACATTAATACTGATATACAATTAAATATTCACAAAGAAGGTCCCAACAAATCTACAATCAAAAAATTGTAAAAAATTAAGAAAAAGCATGCCCAGCATACTCACTGATGAATATTTTCGGCATTTTCTGAGCTGTTAAACACAAAGTCCAAAAACAGGTATAATTAAACAACACAAATTTTTTAATGGAATTTACGCGTCATGTTATATTCCATTCATCTCATAGCGCTGTTATCCCAGGATTAGAAAGAGTGGACCTACTTTTGGTTGAGTCTCTGGACGGAAGACATGGCCCCACGACTCTGAAGCACCTCAAAGGCCGCCCTAATTGCCACACGACGACGAAAATAGCTGGTTTGCATGGACGACTTGAGTAGACAGTAAAGAAAGACATTTCGTTCTTTAGAATATTCATTTTAAATAAGTTTTTAACATAATAAATATTGTTAATTAGAAGTTATTATACAGACAAATAGAAACACTTTTATATTATTTTTCTACGTGTATTTATAAATAATGAACACTACATCCGTATTGTTAATAAATTTTCATAGAGGAGCAATTGGTTGGTGAACCTACCAAGAAGTAGCCGCGGAACTGGTTGTAGACGATGACAGTGAGGATGTTCATGAGAACATAAAGGCCGATGAGAAGGAATACGATGAAGTAAATGGCATAAAAACGATTCTTGTTGTAAACCGACATCATAACTATAGAGAGGTTATAATATAATATTTATTATAAAACTTCCTATTATTAGTAGTTGTAATAGTTCATTCTTATTCAAAAAGAAATAATATAAAGAGAAATCTTTTTGTGGTTTAGAAAATGTCTATTCAAAATTTCTTTATAAAAAGAATCCAAAGTCATTTGTCAATGTCAGTTTAGCCATGTCATACTTTACAAACTATTTAATTTTAGTAATGTACAGGAAACTCCTTTTTAACATTGTGTACAAGAGACAATGTACTCTATAAATTGCTGCCAATGCAATGCATATATCCACTAACCACCATTCGTATTATAGATAGAGATCAATCATCTGTGAAGTACACAATAAGACAGCGATCTGAACTTAGCAAGCAACAATAATTCCATTTACAGTATAGCTAATACAGCCAGACATATCCACATAATTAACACTGCCTCATAACAACTTATTGTACAAACACATAGTGTTTGGATGCATAAAACACATTTAAGACGAATTTAGTATTTACAAAATCGATGATTTCAAACTCTGATGTTCGTGTATCAAAGTACAGAAATTATTCTGAAGAACGATTCTCCTAACTTATGGGGAAAATAGTTAAAAGAACCACAACATTTGAGAACTCTGGACAATTTTAATCTGTTCCTGTGAAATAACATTAAAATGGACAATACAACAATTACAGTAACTAAGCAACATAATATATAAAAACTTCACTAATCAACATAAGTAAGCACACAAGAAGTAATTTAAGGTAGATATCAAAATACTGGACACACACTACCTACAACTAACGAAACTTACTGTCGGGATTATTTGCCGTCGTAAGCAGAACCAACAGACTAAAGAGGGAGTCAAAAAAATCCCCAAAATATGCCTCCCCTTCTTTGTCAACTGGAGGCTGAAAGTAGAAGTTTTACAAAAAGTTTATCTTTGACAAAACTTGTAGCATAGAATAATTATTGGTAAAGTGATGTTAGATGGAGAAAAGAAATATTTGTTATGATTAAAAATTTACCATTAACATAACAAATCACAAATAAATTAAATAAAAACAATAGTCAATGCTTTAATTTAAAGTTATAAATATGAATGTTGCACCATGAAGCTTTCTGTGTCTATATTATTTCACAGAATAAATGTAAAAAAGTATCAAAAACGGTATAAATTTCAAATCATTATTACAATAATAAAAACATATACAGTACAATATTAAATAACTACATTCTTTAAATATAAATAGCTAAGTGGCTATTGAACAACTGGAACCTTAATATATTATTATAAACCAGGAATAATTTGTAATACAGATAACAAAAATAGAACATCTCAAAAATATTTTAATTAAGAACTATTGGTACCTATACAATTATTATCTTCCAATAGTAAAGAGAAATGTATACAATAATATCGTCTTACATCAAGTCAATAACATTTCAGTTACTATAGTCAACAAAAATTTGTTATAAATCGCACGAAATATGACGCCTCATGATAGCTAATTGTTCTAGAATTAAAAACCGCTTTCAAAACGGGTCGATAAAGATAAAATAATAATAATTTGCCTAGATATCGAATAAGTCCTAAATTGAAAAAATAACAACCAATAGTTACCAAATGAGTTGGCCTCGTATCATTGCCAGGGTCCATGATATCGCTTTCAGCAAAGGGGGCAATCTGTCCGGTAGCGTTACCATTCTTAACTCCATCAGTTGGAAAAAGATACATACCAAAAATGGTGGCCATAACGATCCACACTGTTAGCAAAATGAGAGCACTGGAAATCAAAGATTAAAAAAATAACTCATAGTTGTGTTTTGAATGAAAAGTTTTTTACATATAACTAATGTTAACGATTATTAAAAAAATATCAAAATGAATTTTAATGAGGATAATATTTCAAATCAAAGGATATCATCTCAGTTATTATTTTAGTCTCTTCACCTGATCATTTCTGGGATGGAGTTCTTCAAGCTTTTAATAATTTTCTTCATCATTGGCGAGCTTTGAATGAGAAAGAATGGTCGAAAATAGCGTCGAACACGAATCATCTAAAGTACAAAAATGGATCACCATAGTAACTGGTTGCTGCAGATCGTCACAAGCAACAATTTAATAAGCTACAATAATCAGTATACTGTGTAGATATAGAAATGCGGAGAGCAATTTAAAAATAATTACACTTAATTTCGTAGCGATAACGCTTGAGGAAATTTTGAATCACTTTAATGTATAAACATTCGAATAGACAATATAAAGGCAAAACAAAATGTTCGAAGGAAAATCGTTTTGTAACGAGATTTCAAACCTAAATTTAAAGTATTGGATACACTCTAGTAGGTAATTCAATATAACGTTTAAACATGCATTTTCTATATGCGAATGATAGTATATCTAGTGTAAATAACTTCAAATTACAAAGTTTATAAAGTGCATTACCTCGCCACAAAGATATCCAATTGACACTGCCCAATCAGCATAGGAGATTCCCAGACAGACGAAGTAAGCTATGAGCCAGGGATTGCGCTTAATATTGCGCATTCCATAAATATAACTCTGAAAATAACATTATGGAATAACTCTTGAATAAAATAATATTCAATATCACAAATTAACAAAAGAATATAAAAGTATCTAGAATTTTATTATTTTTATTCAAATAATCTTTTAATACAGCTCATTCTAATATAAGATTATCTAAATTGAATGTAAACAATTACTCGATAAAGGTACAATAGAATATATAACCAGAGAACGCAGGCAATCTGGAAGTAGATAGTTTGTCCAAAGACACTCTTTGACCCTGAAGTGACCTTTGCATTATTTAATATACATGGGTTTTGTGATCAGATAAGACGATGGTAGATGGATATGGTTTTAGTTAAATCATACGTGAGATTGTTGGCGATGCAGCGACATTGAATGATATCAAAATACACACAACAGATAGATTCTCTAATTGTACATGAGATGTAATTTATTGAAAACATCAAGTGCCTTATTTTAATTAACCTATATGAGGAAAATTGACTTAAACTTTATTATTTTTAAACTTAAACAAAAGAATAATTTTGATGAATTTTAATTTAATTTTAATTTTATAAACTGACCAGATTATAAATAAATATTATATAATCAAATAAGCCGGTTTTGACCAAATAAGCCGGTTTAAATAAATAATATGTAGGTCAATGATATTTCCTAAATAAATTTATTTACAATTTCAAAAATCAAATATTAAAATAATGAATAATTGTAATGATTGCTTCACATTACTTTACTATTATGAAGTTGTCTTCGGCACTGTAAATTATTAAACTACCGTTTACTGGTATTTGAGCAGTTGTGCTTTGATTTCTTATTTATATTAAAATAATGAATATAATTTAAAACAGAATCAATACACCAAAGTTAAAGAGGAAAAAATATTATTGATTAATTAATTATTAATATGTTATATATCTGAAATAAGATAAAACACAAATACTTAGGCATAAATTAAAAAGCTAACTTTGAATCCAGCATCAGCACTCAAAATGAGAAGAAATATCAACTCCAAAACCTCCAGAGCAGCACATGGGAAGGTGTAGCGGGGATCTTTCTTGCGAGTACTTGCCGATATACTCAGACTGGAGGGTGTCTCGAGAAACGGTAAGAGAAGCAGCAGGAAAATAGTGATATTGAGAAGAAGTCGAACCGGGAAGGAGTAGTAAAACCGAATCAGTTTCAGACTGAGAAGGTCCATTTTGTGGTGAATGGATCGATACTACATATACACACATACCAACAAGTCAAGGTTTTTATAATTTATTGATAAATGTCAGTTTAATCGTCGATCAACTCACATTTTCCGCATCCTCTAAAAATACTTGTGCTTGTAAGCATGGAAGGTCCGCTAGAATAGTTGAAGTATAATAAATAAACTCTATATTCACAGTATTGGCGTAATAGTAAAGAAATTATGCTAATATTAGTGTTCTATTAGTTTTTTAACTTTATAATATTCAAGGTTAATAAAATAATACTTATGTCCTCCTCAGTAGAAGAAGTAAAGGATTCCATTATTGGTCCATCATCATTGGTTCGTGAAAATGAAGTATCCGGAATCATTTCAGCAACTTGTTGCAATTCACTCTAGTAAGGGAAAGTGCACACAATTCAATTTTTATTAAGTGAATTAATTTATAAATTATCATTAATTCTAATTAAATATTTAAATATATGACATAATAGAAAATAATAATAAGTAATAAAATAATTGTTATGTTATTCTATTTTATCGGAAAACAGTTATATACAAATAATGTTTTTCTTGAATAAACTATATTCTTGAAATTCTAACATAAAATCATAAATTTGCATTTGCGATAATTTAAATAAAATTTGTTAAAGGTTTAAAATATACAATAATTATATTTTAAGATTTTTTTACAAGAACATTAAAATATAGTTGAATACATATTGTTGTAGTTAAAAATGATCCCGCAAGTATACAGCATATACAAATGTTAATCAATATAAAAAAATAATATTCAAATTATAAAAAAAAAACAATAAAAGTAAAGTAAAGTAAAATTTACTTTTATTAAATTCTACATTATATTGTGAGGCTAAACAAATATCTAAAGGTGTTAGATATTTAAGAATCTAATCTACCATAGATAAAACTTGTACAACATAAAAAGTTAGAGTTAGAAGCAGCATTTACAGCATTGAATGTGTGAACACTTACCCCAAAAAGATATTCCTAAATAAAAAATAAACATACTATTTTGTAATTTGTATTAATTCCTTGAAAAACATTAAAAAAAAATTGTTAGTGAAATAAAATATATTATCTGAAGCATATAAGTAAATAAATAGTTCAATTTGTTATCAATAGTAGACTTGTTGACAGACTATAAATTTAGGCTAGGATACTTGATTTTTATGATAATTTGTTAATAATATGTTATTAAATATTAAAGATGTGTACTGAAGAAAAGGGCAGTTGCAAAGAATGTGAATTATATAAAAAATATGGGTTATATAAAAATGAAAAAAAATTAATATCTGAAGTAAGAATTTCTATAAATTCTTCATCATTAAATTTATGAATGAAAAACTTACAAATAAGTAGTAAACATTTTAATGAGCCTTATAATGAGCATTACTTTATTATTTTTTGTGTTTTATTTTGCTTCAATAGAATTGATAAGGTTAATCAGCAAGACTATTTGTATACAGTTAACATTAGTTGTAGTCTATTATTATTATTGTGTTTATGTAACATGCATCATTGACACTCAAACATTTGCTTTCGTCTTTGTTGTTTCCCAATAAAAATCTTATCTAAATAATTAACTTTGAGTTAAGCAATGTTAACTTACTGGTTGGTATACATGAAAATAAATATCGATAAGTAAAGTGTTAGATAAAATTTATTGTTATTCTTATTTGATGGATGCATAATAGAATGCCTATTTTAAGATAGCATAGTTCATTTGATGGATTATTAAAATGTGAGGTATATTAATAGATATAATTTGTTAGGATGAGTTTAACCTGATAATATAATAACTTTGAAATAATGTTCTAATTTTAATAAAATTTATATAATTATAATATACTTAAATGTCAATTATATATCTTATCTAATATGGCTTTACAAAATATCAGTATATATAAATATGATGTATATATGATGTAAAAGATGTATATATAAATATTTTTAAAAATGTATTTAATATATGTGTCATTTAACCAATCTTAAAATGGGTAAAATTTACTGGATTTATTAAATGTGTTATATGACCATAAGATTTCTGAAATCCACAAAATTAATATGAATGAACTTTTAGTCATCGAAAAAATTACTAAATTTTATTATTAAAATTAATATTACTTAACTAATACTATTACTAATTAATTATAATTAATGATATATTGGTTCTTGAATGATATTTAATTAATATGGTTTTAAATATTAATATACAGGGTGGCAATAATGTTACTATACAATTACTAGAGTGCTGGAAGCTATGTGTTATTATGAACTTAGTTCACTTAGCTCATTCACAATATTGTGGTACATTGTGTGCATTTTCAGAAAAATAGCAAAAAAGTGTGGGTTCCTACAAAATTTGAAATGTTTTAAGTGCATTTTGAGGATGTTTTCAGAAATTATTACAAGGGTCATCCTGTATTCCATAAATCCATAGGAGGATGCATCCAGCATACAATCAGGAATTTTATATATAAAATAATAGGAAAATGCTAAAATATCTGGCATACAAAAGACATGGAATGCAGACATTATGCAGCCTGGACAAATGGAGGTTTTATAGAAAATAAAGTAGTTTTTCTGAATATTTTCACTAGATTTTTATTATCGTCTTAATTTTAAATGAACATATGCTTATTTTTTAAAGTATAGCAATGTTGGTGACAAAATGTGAATTCTGACCAATCTAGAATTGGTTAGACAGATTCTGGATTGATCAACCAAATGTGAATCTCATAATCGCACTTTACCTGCACTATATATGCAAAGAATTAGTCCTAGTCAGCACAATATGGTCCTCATGGATGCTCAAATTCACATCAAAGTGGCTCTGATCTTAAGAAAATAATCCAAAAAGGGATGGTTCATCATTTAGTAACAAAAATAACAGATACATTTTTTCCTACAACACTACTTAAGTATTGTTTTTTGTCAAAAATATTGTCTAATTAAAATCATTGAATTAAGATTTTATTAAAGATCAACATTAATGATATTATTGATATAATTATAGAGCATCAGCCTTACAGCAAAAGTGTATTTAATTAATGAAGCATTTCACAAAATTTACATGTTGGGCACATTTTACCAATCTGAGCACTTTGCAAATTACCAATTGATTTAAAAAAATGTAAATTATATAAAAATCTTAATAATTTATATAAAAAAAATAATTATATACAAGCACTTAAATATAATAAAATATTTAATACTAAAACAATAACATTTTTTATTTTTAATAGAATAATTTTTTTAATTTAATATAAAGCAATTGAATTTACAAATGCAGGGCCATACCTAGACTTTTTTCATTGGGGGGGGCAAGATTTTACAAAAAGGGCACCAAAATAAAATTGCATGTAAATTTATATATCCTAAAATTATAAGGGCATAAATAGAAGGTGTGGCAAAAAGCAAAAATTAAGCAGGGGTCACAGGTAAGCAAGTGACCCCCCTTTCCCCTGCTAGATATGGCCCTGAAATGTGTAAATTTTTAAATAAATTTATATATTTATATTTTAGTTGTTATTTGCAATAGAATTATTATTTTTTCATTCAACATAAAGAAGTCAAATTCACAAAAAATAAAAGGCTTTAAATTGGTAATTTGCAGTCCATATTAGTAATTAGTGCAGATTGGTAAAATGTGCCCAATATACATACTATGTTCAAGTAAAAGTGTATAATCTGAAAAGACAAACAGACATATATATTGCCTGAAAAGTGTAATAAATTTATGATTTTGTTACATATTTTAAATTTTACAAAATATATTTGTATTCAGGGGTGAGAATGGTATTTAATTATTATAGCGGAAGGCCCAAGGAGGGCCCAAGGAATAAAAAATGCCCAAAAGAAAGTGAACATATTTTATTTTGTGGGTATAGATACTTTAACTTCAATAACAATACAAAATATGTGAAGTACAGATGTACTCTGAATGATATAGTTACTTAAGTACTCAAAAAATACTGAAATATTGAACTGAATTTAATAAAAAGACAATATACTCAAATGGGCAAAAGTTTCTTACTTGGTAAGAAATGTAGAAAAGTTAAATTGAACAGATAAATAAAGCATAAGATGGCTGATTCAAAAATCTATTTATATAGCACTAATGTCACTTGGAGTGTATGAGCTTATTTCTTTTAAATCAATGTATAACAACTGTAATGGTTCGAAAATTGAAAATGTTGAATGGATTGGTTACATTATAAAATAGAACGTTTTCGTACTAGTTTAGATAGCTTGTCTCTGTTTTTGATTCTTTACACTAAGACAATGAAGAGCATTATCATGTTTGTCTTTTGCTACCTTTTCTGACAGAATCTGACAGTTGTTTAGCACTTAGTAATTCTGGTGTATAGTATAGGAGGGATATGTTGTAATGTCTATTGATGTTGATTTAATATCAACTATGTCATTCATTGGGCCATGAAAACATGATATTGCAACAAAAATAGTTGAGCAGAGACAATCATATTTATCAGATCATTTAACATTTGTCCACCAGTTAACATTATCAACATTGCTGTCACAATCATCAAGAGACTGATCTGTTAAGTAATGTAGTATTTCTTGGTGAATATCAATATTATCAGCTGGTAGAAATAGTTTTTTATAACCATTGTCAGTATGCATTCATCAGCATTAATAGAGAATTGATATTTCTGCAAGTCTTGACATAATTCAGAATTAACCTCTTCCTTACGGTCTTCAGGGACAGAAAAGTTACTTCCCAGAATGGTTATATAAATTCAAATTTGTTAGTT
>JAUZNC010058305.1:0-11517 GCA_034780395.1 Vannuccia rotundouncinata | reverse complement strand
TACAATACAATACAATACAATACAATACAATACAATACAATACAATACAATACAATACAATACAAAACAATACAATATGATTTAAATTCACATGTAGGCTATATATACTATAATATAATAAATATTCAGTATCACTCTTCAAATGTATTCATGAATCCAAAATCTTGATTCTAATAGGACACGTGACTTTTTCTCAAGAATTAAACATTTTTTGTGGCTAATTTAAAATTTCAAAGTGTTAGTATTCTTTTAATCAATTTTATTTTTTATGAAGTGATTTCACATTTTGGGGCTTACAGTGAATTTTTGTTAACCATGTGCTTTTATCGCGGTAATTTTATGTGAAATAATGGATTTATTACTTTTAATGTATTCAGTAAAGTTCATTTCTAAAGTTTATTTCAGTAAAGTACATTTCTAAATAATGAAGGTTTAATAAAAATATTAGTAAAAGGAATATTATAATTTATCATATTTTTGGTTTAAATCATTTAAGTAGCTTTATTTTGGTTAATCCATTTTTAAAAATTGACAAATTTTTTAACAATTTTTAATATTATAGTTTGAACATTTTTAGCGATTTTTAGCTTAAGTATAAGAGTATATAAGAGTATATTCAACCTTTAAAATATGAGACGTTGATGCTTTTCAGGACAGTGTTTGTTCGAGAATATTTTCTTTCATGCATTTGCGTGTATTTTTATATTTTATTTTTTATTTTTTGAAATTCATGTTTATGTATAAATTAACTATAAACTTTAAATCGATTCGTTAATTTTTAGAATTATATACGTATATGTAATATTGTATAATTTCATTTTATAAAGTGCTGATCCAGAAATAAATTATCATTATAAGTTGTAATAAAAGTTGTAATGTAATCCATGCATTGAATTATAACAAATAATTATCTACAAAACTCGTGCAGAAGTTTTGCATTCAATTCCATTAAACACTCTATACACTCTGCCATGCATCAATATTTGATTCTCTTAGAATCCAATTATAAAGATGCATATTTTGCACAAGTTGTGTAAAGAACTATTATAGAAAATATAAATATATTTAGAAAAAGGTCGGGTTTATATCACGTTTATTTTTAAATTGTGGAGAAAAACGTCTCTGATTAATTTCAAAGAGATACAATTTTAATTAAACAATTTCAATTTAATCGAAGCGACACTGTTGAAATATTTTATGTAGATAGTAGATTTGTAGATATGTGACAACAGTGACAGTGGTCAGACCCAAGCGGATTGATTCACACAGTGGTGTGCTGAGAGGTCTGAAATGTACCCACAGTTCCATTTTTGGCAGACTGTGCTAGACTTTGAACTGGCTATCTTGCAGTTTGTGAGGTCCCTGCGAGTTTCCGATTTTGACTTGTACATTGCATCGCAAGCCGAGTTAGTACCCTGGTTCTTCGCATTAGACCATCCAAACTATGCTCGCTGGTTACCGGTTCATGTGCGAGATATGTCATCCTTGCAAGAGAGATGTCCAAATGTTTTTCGTGAGTTTAAACGCGGAGCATTCCCTGCCAAGAAGACAGGTCAACCTTTCTCTGCCATTTTATTGGATCAGGCACATGAACAGATTAATGCACTTGTTAAGGGCGACGGTGGAGCTGTTGGCCTAACTAAAAACCCTGGAGCACTTCGGAGATGGATGGTGGCAGGGCCTGAAATAGCGAGACAAGTTGATGAGTTTGAGGACGGCTTCGACGCAGATGGAACTGCCTATAATGTCACTCCGGATCGCCACCATGAGCAGACAAAAAGTGTCCTGCAGAAATTCCTTCATGATGTACGATCACTGGTGACAACAAGTGAAGAGATGGGAAACCCTTTCATGGAGGAGAGCATGGACCTACTGAATTTTAATTCCAAAGCTGTCTTCCCAGAGAAGATTGTGAAAGACTTAAAGAACATTTATTCGCTGGGGAAGGCAAAATACTACAAATTCATGGAAGAGCGCCTCAAGTCCAATTCGAAGTCAATTGGAGACACAATTCCACGCAACAACCTGGCCACGTTTAGCAAGCCTGGAGCGGAAAAGACCAAGGCAGAGCAAGGAGGCTGACTGAACTGAAAAATTACAGGGCTCTGTAAAGTCAAACTAGAGAAGGGGATGTTGCTGAATTCTTTCCGCACGAGAACCAGTCTACTCCACCGTCACTGGCAACTGGAGGTTAAATGCGCCAAGGTGACAAGCATAATCTTTTGGACTGCTTAGAAGGAAATGTGACAAACAGTCATGGTACTTCCTTGCATGTTGATTGCATAGTCCTCGATGAACCTGGTTCCTGGCACCTGTGGTACCTTTGAAGATCATGCCAAGGAGGTCTTCCTACCATATGTGGTGAAGGAACTAAAAACTGTCAGTCGAATAGATATTGTATGGGATGTTTACAAATCAGATAGCTTAAAAAACGCAACGAGAGAGAAAAGAGGCTGTGGCAATCGGCGTCGGGTTTCATCCTCCACCCACAAGAATTCCAGGCAATTGGCCAGGCTTTCTTCGAAACAATGAAAACAAACAGGAGTTGTTTCGGTTTCTGTCACAGAAATGTGTGGACAATGAAACTGAAGATGACAAGACAATCTACAGCACAGTGAATGATCAAGTTGTGTGCTCATCCAGAGGCACCATAATTTCAGCGCCCATGAGGAAGCAGACTCAAGGATCTTTGTCCATGTTAAAGACATGGCTCAGCAACGACATACGAAAGTGATGATCCGCACTGTGGATACCGACGTGGTGGTCATAGCAGTTGCCAAATTCTTGCAGATTGGTCTGGAAGAACTGTGGGTTGCCTTTGGTACTGGTAAGAACTACTGACACATTGAGGTACACCAGATAGTCAGCCGCATCGGGGCACAGAAGTCGCAAGCATTGACATTTTTCCATGCATTTACAGACTGCGACACGATTTCATTCTTCTCAAACCGTGGTAAGAAGTCAGCTTGGTAGGCATGGGAGGCATATCCCGAAGCTACAGATGCTTTCCACGCATTGTGTTTGAGCCGCATTCCACGCAGGTCACATATGGGGTCATTGCCTAGTCCCCAAGCCATTTGTTCCCTTACCAGGTGATTGGGGTTGGGAGCAGTGTGATGGGCAAATGGGGAGTTGTATGGACCACGCTTCCTAAGGCCGCCAAGGCTTGCTACGAGTTGCTCAGCTGCAAGTGCAAAAAGACCTGCAAGGGGAACTGCAAGTGTCACAGGGCAAACCTGCAGTGCACTTCACTGTGCGCTTGTGATGGACAGTGCTATTGAAGTTTTATTATAAAATAATAATATGATCAGCCAAATATTTCTTGATTGACATAGCGGTACAACCATTTCTGATTGTTTTGTCATTTTATACTTTTTTTTAATAACATGGCTTTTGTTACGAATTACGAAAAATTGTTACGTTTTGTAGCAAGATTTTTATTCATATATTATTTGAATGGTATTTTAAAAGATGTTTATATTTTTGATTGGACACATAATTTGTTTTTATGAGAATTTGTACAGTTTTGTTTTTATATTAAAAGTTGCATGATGACCCTGAATGATGACCCATGATTTAAAATACAAACAAGAGTCTAATTAAGGGTATAATTAAGTAAAAAAATTATGAATGGTTTCAAGATAATATCAATTAATAAAAATAATATATTTTAATCATTTTTAGAAAACCAAAAAATCTTGTCCTTCAGATGGGTTAACGCTTTTCTGAGGTCGGGCCAGGCCCGTCCTGCCCCACCCCTAGTGGTGCCACTGCGTGTAATACGATATTGCGACATTGGATGTTAAAACAAATGATTTTACTGGATTCCTTGACCTCGAAAATGGGGGGTAGGCACTGAAATCACATTTCTATCTGCTTTAGTTTCAAAGTTATAAGCAAAATAAGTCAAATATGGCGGCCATATTGAAATTCAAAATGGCGGCCCCCATGGGGCGTTTCAGAGTTGGGTCCCGATCGAAAAACAAGTGTGCCAAGTTTCATAATTTCTCCAAAAAAGCGAACTATTTTTCGTCTTAGCCGCTGGACTATGTCCCTCATGAGCTTAGGGACATCATGGAATTTTGTAAATCCAAAGCTAAGCTCAAAACGCATTTCTTTTTGTAATTTTATTTATTCGTTATTATATTGGTTGATGATCGTAATTTTTTATGGTGTTATAGAATAATTAAGTATTTTGTATTGCTTTTTACAATATTGTTTTTAATAATGTTATTGTGAACTTGCTTGTACATTTCTGTTAGTTAATGTGTTTATTTTGTAGCTTTATAATTATTTAATGTTTTCTCTTGTAATGATCGTTTATTTTTTTCTCATTTTGCTTTTGTTCAAAATGTAAATTTCATGTCTAAGTGCTATTGGCCATGACAACAATTTGCGGTGCTATATAAAAATATAAAAATAATTATTGTTATATAGTAACATTTGTGTGATCAATTAACGATATCTTAAAGAAGCATATACATATAACATATTAAAAATTATACATATCTCGTTTTTTTATAATGAATTTCTTTTTTAGGCTAAACAATTAGCGCTATAAGTCGGCGGGTTAAATACCAATGATGTGACTGTGCCTAAGAATTGTTCGACCTTTGATGGTTGTGGTATTGATATCACTGGCAGGAAAAGTGTTTACAAACTGAACTATTTGCGTTGCAGGAGTAATGTTCCTTGACACGGGTATGGAGGTTGGTGAATATAGAACTTCTTATGTATGTAGCACACTTAGCTGATAAATTCAACTGGTCCTATATGGGAGGTTTTCGGGTTGTTGATTTTGCAGTCGGAGTGGATTTCTTGAGAGTGCGTCGAAACAACCATCCTCGCAAGCGACACCTGCACGGTTGGATTATGGACAAAGTAGGAAATACTTATTCGTCAGAGAAGAATCAATTTTAGCTTCGATTAAATTTTTTATAGTTTTACTATTCTCAGTACATGGATATATATTTGTTGATTTCTAGTCTCAACTTCTGTATGTTATTATTTTAGGTTTTAAATGATATTTTTAAACTTTGTTGCTACAATATGTTTATGTAATCTACAGCTCTTGTACGCATGTTGTATACGTTCTCAGACGTGCGGCTGTTTAACAGCGAAAATTTGGGTCAATAAAAGCCATTTGCGGCTGTGCGGCATATTCTGTTTTTTCTTATTTTTATTAATAGTTAATAAAATCACGCAGTAAATTTAAACAAACTAAACTTATCATTTGTTTGAAAGTTATTACTTTTAAATACATTTATAACTTTAAAACAAATGACACATTTTCTAAGGTGTAATAATCATCTCTAGTACGTAAAAAACAACCTTTTAAGATAACATGTGTTTTGTCACGGGTATTACTAACAAAACATGATTGAAGTCTGACGCCGAAAAATATGAGTAATTATAATAATATAATATTATATTAACCCACTATGACGCCCCACTATCAGTCTTAAGAAAAAGTAAATATTGCCTCTATTAGAATTAGCTCCGGTGTAGCGGGTACATTGATAATACCCATAGTAAAATTAACCCTGGTTAATTCTATACTACTGTTGGGTTAAAAATACCCTTTTTATATCTTATTAATATACATAATATGGGTTGTGGTCATTTTGTCGAGTAGACCCATCTTAGACCCCCCTTTGACATGGACCGCTTTCTATTTTAATACGTGTTTCCAGAGGAATTTAATAGAGTTAATCCAATTTGGGTTAAAACGAATACCTTTGTTATCTGGGGAGCGGGGTGGCCATTCCACAGGTACCTTTACTTCCAATCCTCCTGCCTCGAAATGTTACCTCCAAGAATTTTCGGACAGCAACTGCAAATTGGGGAGCTGCTCCATCCTGTATGAACCACATTCTCCTTAGCGAAGAGAGGTTGTTCACAACGAAAGTTTGCAGAATTTGCAGATAGTTTTCGCCATTGATGTTATATTCAAAAACGAAATTGCAAAGTGGGGCGTGACTTATGAAACAAATTGTATACAGCCTGTACAGCCATTGTATAATATACACCTATATTTTTATAGATCGTCATTCAACTACTTACGTCACTATAGTTTAGGTAGTTTTGCGACGGTGTAAATTATACTGTATGAGTCGTATATTGTTAAACTGGGTTACTTTTATTACTGACTTAGCAAAGAGAGGTTGTGTTTATCAATGAAGAATTTTCTTTTTATCATGATCTTTCTAGTACGTTTATAATATTATATATTATTTTTAAGCTTTTTTATATTTATTTAATGTTAAATCGCATGTATTATATTTATTTCTGTATATATTTAACTAAATTGTTTAATGTCGAAGAGTTTATATTAAACTAAAATTGAGTTTATTCCAACCGGAATTATAATGATATTTTTTTTTCAGATTTCAGAAAAAATATGATCTACACCAGAACTTTGCTACCTCTTTGTGGATTATTGGTATGCATTAATAAAGAATATGGGCAGGGGATGATGATAAAGGTGACTGGAGAACGCCCTAAGTTTTTTAACAAGGAGACCAAAGAAACGTATGATTGTCAAAATATATCTCAATCTCTTAATCCTGCTCTCCAAACAGAATTCGAAAAGGCTATAAAACAAGGATCCTGTTTGGGTAAGTCAGTTTTAATGATTAATTATTAATGATCAATACTTTTCTATTTATCGTATCTTTTGATCACACAAAATTGTAATATATTTTCGAAGAAATTAATATATTAACAACTAATATAAAAGCAGAATAATTAGTTAATTAATACAATACGGATTAATTGAGCTTATTGATTTATTTGGCATTCTATATATAATAGGACTAAATTAATTGTATCTTTGAAACTGAATATATATATATTCGGTTTCTAGATTAGAATGGATAAACTATTAACTAATGCATACGTTCGTTGTGGAATTCTCAACCTTATTTTTTAGATTATTTGTATACTTATATTATAGATTTAATTTTTCATGTAAGAAAACAAAATATTTTTAAAATTGTGTTTTAGTGAAAAGTTTTTGTGTGATTTTTAACTGTTATTAGTATTGGCATGAAAGCTATTTAAAATGACGTCATCCATTCTTTAATAAAAAAAATTGTTTATAAGAAAATTTACTTTTTTGGTCCTCTAACTTTTTTTAATTTTAGTCACATTAAAGCGGCAGAAAATACATTTATTTACGCTCTTGTGTTGTCTGTAATAGATACACATAACGAGATCCATTTATACTTAAACTTTTCTATATATTACATTGTTATAGGTTTTGTCCAAATCTCTACAAAAAATGGGAAGACAACTTCAGAATCGACGAACGTAAGGTGGTTTCTACAGAATCGAACGAACGTAAGGTGGTTTCTACAGAATCGAACGAACGTAAGGGGGTTTCTACAGAATCGAACGAACGTAAGGCGGTTACTGGTTGGATGATCGTGATAATCGTGGTGAGCAATACCTTTAAACATTATTTGTCGTTCCATGAACCGTCATTTTAAAATCTTAAAAATAAGTTTTTCAAGTCCAACTGAAGTTACTAAACATAATTTGTTATAAAATAGATATTCTTGGGCATATGAAAACCTCGATTCAACATACTTGAGAAAACCTTTTCGTTTAGTCTTCTCATTGCCAATCCAACCAGTTGAACCGATTGTATTTGTATGCATACAGTCTACTCTACCAGAATATGTTTAATATGAAATTATATTCTGGAATTTCTTTTTGGGATGTGTTTAATTAGCTATTAAAATTTATCACGCGCACTACAATATTGGCAATTAAATACTATATTACTTCGAAAACAAGGGTATTTAGCTAGATATATTTATAAGGTTGATTCCACTCTGATTTACTTTTAGTAACGTGTCAGCATGTCTAAATAACTAAAGTTAAGTGCATTATCTCATAGTTTCTATATTTTTATACTTTTATACTTTTTTAACTCAAAAAGTAGATACCTAGTGAAAATATCAGTCAAAAATGATAGAGTTCAACTATTCAACAAGTATTTTTTATATACATTCTTAATAAAAATCCAAAGTGCATCCAAAGATATAAAAATATTTTCTAGAATTTAATTGAAGTCTTTTAAAACAGGAATATAAAGTAGTTCTTTCATACAGACTAATTCATCCCGCGAACAATATACGCGTGGGTGCACATATAGGACACAAATTGAAAATAATATAGGCCAATGATAATTTCACGTTTAAAAGTTCTTCAATTGTCAAACTACACTATATACTATATATATGCTTAAATCCAAATATACTTCTCATTTTTATTAACACACAAATTCCTTTCCTTGATCTACGCTAATTTAGAGTGAACCGATTTTTTCCGGGACCCTAATTGTATCATGTCATTTTAATATTTCTTTATTGACTTTTCCCAGGTTGCTGTTATTTCGTTCGCAATCTTCATAATTGTTTTGATCAGCATTTTCAAAGATAAACGTAATCAATCAACAATCAACAAGATGGAAAAAGCTCAACCTTCACTGCAACAGCCCTTAATCCGTATTCCCTCAAATGACAATATAAGTGTAAACCAATTTGTTGGATCGGAACCAGATCGACTGAAAGCGAATGCTGATCCTTGCATTCAACATTCCAATGGTCAAATGATTTTTCCACAAACAGCAAATGATAGTGTAGGTCCTTCCGATCAGCATCCCCAATTGGCTCATGACATCATTCATGAGGAAGTTGATGAAGTTAATGAGAATGTTTCGGTTGGAATTCAGGAATCCGCTGATCAAGACATCGATCATTTTCTGCAAGATAACTCAACATAACTCATTGTATAGTTTTTAATGTAGTACGAACGTGTACGTAAATGTATAACACTTCGAAACTAATTTTTTTGGTTATTCAAGTGTAATTTTTTCGTATTTTAGTTTTTATCGTTAATTACATGTTCTACTAACTTGAGTATAATTCTGAATGTTTACGTCTATAGATAGAACTGCCTGCTGACTCCTTTTCTAAATATTATTGTATTCTATATGCAATTGGCTATGTTATAATTTGTTTGTATGATACAAATGTTATTGCCAACTGCATGTTTTTCAAACGCTGTATTACAGTTGAATAAATTATAGATCTTCATAATTGGTTCCGGTTGGGTTGGGTGCCACCAATTATTTTCAAAATCTTCTCGATTGATGTCATGAAAAATATACTTTTAGTCAAGTGACATTTTATTTAAAAATTATTATTTATTTTTACATAATTAACTAAATGGTTTTGATCTTTTGCAAATGATTCTCCAACTAAGAAAGATATATATATATAAATAATATTAGTTATATTTAGAAGTCCTTAGCTTGACACACAACCATTGACTTAGGTCACTGCATACAACACATACAATATAGCAACATAGATATGATTAATTCTATAAACTAAAGAAAAATACTCAAAACTATGGATTCTATTGAAACGTAGTAACTTCTGGGCCTCCCTGTACTATGTATCATAGGATAAGCACAATTTCTTCTTCAAACCCAATAAACAGCCCTTAACTTCAACCGATTTTGATAATTTTTCACTATACATTAGAAATTAACTGAATTAAAAAAATTAAATAAAAATGTAAATTATTTAGCTTTTGATCTAAAATTGGTCGAATAACAATCATTTTATAGCCTTTTTTAACATTACAAACGTAGTCATTGAAAACTATACCATCAATATACTTTAAATTTGAGGTTAACATAAAAATGAATGAGTCACATGATTGTGAAATTTTGAATTTCGTTACTATTACCATTACTTAGATATATCAGTTTAAGTATTCTACAATTGGGGAATATTTTTACATTTCTACGCATGGTGACTTATTTATAGTTTTAGAGAGAAACTATATTATAATGGTTCAAATTGCACAATTATAAAAAAATGTTTACCAGTTTACTGTTTATTGTCATAAAAATCAATCAATGTTCTATAAGTTTTTTAGCCACGACAGTTTAGAATGATATTCGCGACAGGGGGAGACAGAATATGGGACAGAAATTAGTCCAGTGTATTTTAAACATTATATGGGTAAATAATATAAATATTATATTTTAAAAAAGCATCAATTTGTATCAATATGTATTTTAATAATACTATTTGATAACAAATAGATATTGTTTATTAATTTACTAAAATTTGATTTAAATAAATTTATACTGAGGGGAGGTTGGGTGGCGCCCTCTTTTTTCATTAAAATTTTAACACAGTACCATAATCTTGACTTTATTCATCGTTTTTTTACATAGAAACCATAACGAATACATACTAGAAATGTTTTGGCAATTGACCAAACATATGATTCGAAAATATAGATAATAAAAACATGACGGGACTGCCCCAGAGTTGGGTGGACCCCTCAAGTTGTGGGGTGGCTGCGTCATTCCATTTTTACTCACGTTTTTGAAGTCTAACCATCAAAACAATACGACCTATCTAAACAGGCGTCTTTTAACTTAATATATTTAGCTTTTTTCTTTTTATTACTATTACTTATGTGCCATAATAAAGACTCAAAAGAAATTTGTTAATTTTTTTAAAATATTGTACATTCGGCTCCGATTCACTTTAAGTTGGATCTTTGCTTTACTCGGATATTTATTTTAGTCTCGTTTTTGGGCCTATCTTTTTAATAAAAATTTGTATAAGTTGGATTCGTTTAAATCGGATTTTCACTTAACTCGACCTATTTTTAAGACAATTTAAATTCATTTCTATAAAAAGCGATTTACAATTTATAACTTGGATAATATGAAATAATACCTATACGCATTTAGACGATAAAAGATTTTCATGCTATATTATATTAATATGACTGTCGTGTTTTTCGTATTACATAATATGAAATGTCTGAAGACAGCTACGTAAGTATATATCAAACCTTCTATTGCATATTCTATAAATACAATTTTTATAAATTTTACAAATAAGTTAATCAGGGGCAATTCCAGCTTTTTTCAATAGGGGTGCTATTGACTAAAAATTTCCGCCAATTTAATCTATTTACTATTTTTAATTAAAAATATATTAGTGTAAAATAAAAAAAGTATTTAAATAAAGAGAAAACTAAGAATTAAAACATTAAATTATGTGACAACTACAAAAACTTTCGAATTATTAATTCTAGTTATACCTATTTAAAAAAGAATAACTGTAATATACATACGCAGTCACACAATATTATGTGGATAACATTATAATTGAAGAAAATAATAAACAGGCATGTACATTCTACAAAAATGATCATATTACTTTTTTTATATTATAAATAAAAACATTTGTATGAACAATAACAGTCGTGTGATGTGTATCAACATAGAAAACGGTTTATATACAGGGTGATCCAAAAGTCCTTGCCGCTAGAACACTGAGATAATATATTTACATAATTACTTAATAAATGAATATAATTTTAAACACTATGAATATACTTATAATCACTGTAAACTAAACGAGAGTCACATTGCACAGTTAATTTAAAAACATTTAGTAGATCCAATCACGT
>JAUZNC010058304.1:0-11522 GCA_034780395.1 Vannuccia rotundouncinata | reverse complement strand
CTAATTTTGAGGTACTGTATCTTCTAAACTACATGACCGATATTTATAATTTTTGACATGCTTAGTAAGACCCACCTTCTTATTACTGATACCAAATTAGAACTTTATACAAATGATAGTTCTTTAGCTGGAGGCCTCCAAAATAGGACCATTTTCTGCGGTCCTATAAACACACCGGCGCAAGGCTTAGTTAGCATATACAGAGTACAGAGCTAACAGCCAACTACCGTTGGCTTAGATTTAATTTTATAAAAAAATCTCTGGATAGGTTAAACACTATTAAATATTGATTTTTACCCTTTTCCAGACTATGTAACTTTGAATTATCATACAAAAGCTTGAAAAGAAAATGAAAAATCACCTTATCAATGTCTTAAGCTAGAACGACATGGTTTGATTTTTTGCTTCGATTCGAATAGTCGAATCGAAAGGAGCATCTACACGATGTTTGTTACGATTTTTTAATTTATCTTTGACATTTTTTCAATAGTTTACCTATTAATGATTAAAAATAAGGAAAGTGTTAGCACTGTGTGCTCTTTATTTGTTCTTAATAAAACGAAAAGACAGTGACGTCCTCCAAAAAATTTTTAACATGGTACAAAAAGAGTAACATTGTGATTATAATTAAATGTTGTCTGTTCAAATAAAGTATATTATACTTAAATTTGAAGTACATTAAGAGGAATGATCTTTGAACTTTGAATGATCCTTGATCTGATGACTTATTATTACAAAGATTTACAGGGATAGACAAGCTATGCTTTAAGAGACTATTAGTAAAAGTTACCCTAGCATAAGAAAATAAAAATTCTAAAACAGATGCAACTGATTTTTGGATGGAAACTTGAAAAATAATAAGAACAATAAAAATATATTATACATTTCGTTATTAAATAATATATTATACTATTTTAATTAAATCTTATATTTTAAGCAATACATTATTTCAATAATTTAAACATAATATTAACAATTTTAATAAAAATCGAATGAAAAATAGAACATGTTCAATTCATTCGATTCGTCTAAAATCGAACCATGTGAATCCAGCTTAAGGCATACTATATATTATTATAAAAGCAGTAACCATAATATTATGATATAACATTTATTCAAGCTATCATAAAAAAGTTCAATTTCAAGATAAAATTTAACATCATTATATAATTAGAATTTTTATTTGTGGTTACATTTTTACAGTTTTCTTTCATATTTTTATTCTAAAATATTAAACTACGCACGAATAATTAAAGAATTAATCATTAACATAAAACAATTCAATATTAAATACTATTTTAATATTTACATAATATGTATAATTTGTTGACTTAATTTGTCGCTAACTATACTTGTGCGCCATCTATACTTATGCGCCATCTATACTTATGCGCCACCCTGTATATTATACAGGGGGGCGCATAAGTCTCGTAGCCCAACATGGAAAAACTCTTCATAACACAATTTTCACTGACGTTTAATGAATTTTATTTTGTTCTCTTACATCATTATTTTGGGTTAGGGAACTTATGCGCCACCGGGTATATATTTTTCTTACTTTTTTATATTATGTATATTTTATACACTGAAATTGAATAAAACATCGGGGTTTCAAACATTCATTTTAGTGAAATATGCCATTTTTATAATTGTGAGCGCCCTCCATTTAAAAATTTCTTCAGCAGTACCTGTGTGTACAATTTAATTAAATTATTTTCAATAGAGAAACAGCCATTGCTTTTTTAGAAGCAAATGAGATTTGTCTCATTGGCCAACTGTCACACTAAATATCTGTCTCACAGTCTACTGTTCTTTTGTCTATGATCTGTACCCCGTTTAAAATTATGTTTGTTGTTTAAAAGTAGCATCTTTTGACTAATACTTTTATTTTCTATTATCTTAATGTTTCTAATAAGTATTATTATAGAATACCTATTTATTTATCTCACTAGTTAAAACTCCTCCACCCAGCGTTGACTCACCAACTAGTATCACTGTTCCTCTTCAAGCAGAGGTTTCTTCTGTCGTCACTAGCTCAAGTAAGATAATAATATGCATATTTAAGGACTTTACGTCATTCAAATAGTCTATTTATAGAAAACGTATTGGATCGTTTACTAATTAATAGTTTAATGAACTGTATTGATCTTAGCAAAATGGGTTTTCCACTAAATTTGCATTATAGTCATTGTATAATAATATGTTATAGATTGGAATTGTCAAGGAGTAAGAATAAACAAATACTAGAATATTTCTATTTTTGTACTGTGTGACGCAATATACCTATTTTTAATTTATATTTAATACTAATAAGAACTAGTAAATCAATACGTTTTGTAAATGTGATCTACTGATATTTGTATAATTTAAGTAATTTAATACTGTTCTTTTGAATTTGATAAATTAAAAAAAATGATTGCATATCAATTAAATCGAATTTTTAATTTGATACATTGTTTCAAAAAAATTAGACTAATATTTTTGAAATGAAGGTTTCTGGTGTTTTTATCTTTTACAAATTTTATTTTATCTAGGAGCTCTCTCTCTGGAAAATTTAGAGACATTAATTGTCTCAATAATTTTCGAAGGAGGCGAAACAGGGGTACGCAGTGATGTTATTCTACGTCACCTCGGTATGGAGCTGCATTTTTATGCGCATCGATATATCCTAATAGTTGTTATACAATGCATCCATAAGTATTGGAGCGATTCAATAACCTACAACAAGTTAGTTTTTTATACTAATTTCTTTCTAATTTGATAACGAATTAGTTGCTTTCAAGAGTTCAGATTTATTTACTCAGCGTGGCCGCTTGTACTTGAATATTGAATTCAAGTATATACTATTTTTGAACTTGTACCACAATGTTAATCTTTTTTCTTTGTTACAAAAATTACATTGTATTTTTTATTCTGTGGTAATAATTACATTCACATAAATTTATAGTTTCAAGATATTTTTCTCTAACTGTCTAAGTGTCTTCTTTGCAAATTTGTTGGGAATTTCCACTTTTCACATACTATACTCTAAATATGTTTTGGAAATAGTATTGTCTGTCTCCTTATTAAATAAGGAGACAGACAATACTATTAATAAAAATAATATTTGTATTAATAGTAGATATAATTTAATTACTAATTTCTATTACAATCTATTTAGAAAATGTCAATATTTATTTCTGTGTAATTAGCGGATTTAATTTTTAATGATAACCACATCTTTTATATTACTAAAAAAGTAGATAATAGAGTCCAAAGGTAAAGAGTCCACTATCAAAAAGTATTTTTATCATTTATTGCTAAATAATATTAAAATGTAATCCTTTTCAGAGAAGCTGACACATTTCGTCTAGTTGATGCACATAAATTAGCACTTGTAAGTTTTCAACTCGGCGTTTTTTAGAATACTTTATAGATATCGTTTTTATTATATTTTGGATGTTTCTTATATTTTAAAGGATCCCGTTAAGTTGAACGAAGATACAACTTTGACAAGGTATGTTTATTTATCATATTATTGTCGCTTACATGTATGGGATTGTTTACAGGCTTTTAAGCGTTTTGAATTACCTTTACAGCGCTGTATTTGGAGGCTTTTTATAACCCCAATCCCATCCCAGTTATAATATATATCAAGGCCTGTTTCATCAAGCTACAACGTTTATCTACTTTGAAGTTATCTGCCCTCTCAGTAGATAAACTAAATCATTCATGAACCATAATATGTTTATTAGCAAACATAATTTGTGGTCTGAATATGTCGAGAGGGGATGTAAAAAAAATATGTTCATAATTTTCCGATAAAAAATGTAATTTGCTATGGAAAGTCAAAGTGGAAACAAAATACGTAAATTTAAGCTTAGTGCTGCATTAATTCGGGCTTTAGGATTATCTATGTTTACAGACAAATCAATGAATGCAGTCTATTCAGTTTCAATTGTAACAATTTATACAGAAATATTGGGAATTCCGAATCCTTGACCCACATCTATATTTTTCAGGCATGGGAATCTTCCGGTTTTTTTTTTAGTCTTTTGGGTCACCCTTGAGGAAAACACAAATCCAATGCAAAATTATTAGGGAGGGGGGGGGGTAAAAGTTGTATAAAAGTTGTATTTTTATTTTCCAGATAGAATGAGAAAAAAGATTGATGAGAATTCCTAGTGTACTCTTTATTTAATGTATTGTTGTTTATTGTTATTAAATATAAAACATATAATTAGCATTCATTTTTCAATCATACTTATGTTATATAGCGAGTAAAAGAGACCCAGTAGCAAGTAAAGGGCCCTAGTAGCGAGTAAAAGGGCCCCCAGTAGAAAAAAAGGCCCCCCACCGGACATTGAGGGGCCCCTAAAAATATTTCTCGCTTTTTTATAATATCTTGTTCCCATGCCTGATTTTTATGAAACACAATCGTTACAATAATTGTAATATGGATCGATTTAAATATGTAGTTACACTTATTCTATGAAACAGAAACACTATTGATTTACTACAATTAATTGTAAAATTTATTGTTCAGCCAATCAAAGTCATTTGAAGTTTAATATTATGACTCAGAATAATTGTAAAATTGTAACTACAAGTCTGCACTTGCACAATACTAGAATTGTAGCTTAATGAAACAGGCCACAGGTGTTGTAAATGAATGTGTTTTTTTGTGAAGACTTTTGTGTAAGACCAATAGTTATAATATGGACTTTTTAAAACAATAATTGCTATTTAAATTAAGTATTTAATAAATTTTTCATTTGTGTTTAATTTTCACTTCATGTTTTATTAATATTTTTTAATTATTCAAGAAGAGAATAATGATAGAAATATTAAATCATAAATTCACCGATCCCACGCCCCCTTGAGAACCCTTGATTTTGAGAATAATTGGATAATATCGCTTGAAATGCCCTTGAATTTATTATATGTTGTATAATATTTTGTGTCTATTTTTTGATTTTATATTTTTATATACTTTTTAGGTTTAAAAACAGGACATTTTCAGCACTGCGCGCTAATTTAGATCTCTGAAACGTTTATTACATATTTCTAAACTCTGTTACATTCATTTATTATAATAAGTAAATAATTATTAATATAAATGAGATTTTCTAAATATTTATATTAAAAACACTTAATTACGATAATTCAATCAATTTGAAATGACCCTTGAAATTTCGAAAAAATAGCCCCTTGAAAACCCCTTAAACTTGAAATGGATAAAAGCGTGGAAACCCTGACTCATTGTCTAATCACTTTTCGACTATTTGTTGTTTATTAAAACAATATCGCTGAATTATTTTAAAATACATTTTCATAATACATTTTAAATGCTCTATTCATACTCTATTACGTAAAATTCAGTGCTATCCAAAATCATCGGCAATTGCCTGGGAAAATTATTGGTGTTTACAAGACCTTCCTAGTGATCCAATTCGACCACCAATCAACCGCTTTAGACCTTGCTACCTCTATAACCAATGCGTCAAAACCTCCAATGTTCACTCTTTGGCGAGAAGGGGAAATTTGCTGCGTTCGCGAACAGGTAAGAAATGTTGATATTTGTGTTTTTTCAATTATTTTATTTTTTTTAGATTATAAATCAGTTTTTTATGATTATTAAATTATTTATTGAATCGTTTTCAAGAATATTTATTTGTGTTTAAAAATTACGTTAAAGTTACGATTAATTAGTTCTAACTCTTTCTTTGTATATTTTGTCGTGTTTATAATTTATGGATAACTGTATTAATATTATGGATTTTTAATTCCTCACAATACATAGACTTTAACTTCCATGATTGAATTATTGTATTTCGTTCAGTGTTCTGTATAACTAAATAACATATTGTGTGATAATACGTATTTACTGTAATATAGCTTCTATACTGTAATAATTATTCTAAAATTTTGATCAACAATTATATTTATGTGATAGAATCGATGGCGGCGTGCCATAATTAAAAAGACACAGATTTGCAACTTAATCCGGGAAACCGAATTTTACTTTCTTGACGAAGGGAGAACTGAGACATTGAAAAACCCGCAAGTGACGGTGTTACCTGACGATTGCATGGTCCCGTCAAAGGTAACACTTGTCCAACTTGAAGGGGTACGGGTTGAGGAGGACAATATTCAACAGTTTGTTCATTCCATAGAATCTTTTATTAACCAGGACATCAAAATACGACTTTCCGAAGTGGAGGAAGGTAAATAGGCCACAATTAATTTTCTATAACTAATAATTTTTATGTATTTTGATAACAAATAATCAATATTTGTCTACAATGGTTGGACTTTAAGTGTCACATTTTGCACGTCTGATTATTATACGGTCTAATTGATCAACACCGAACACCCTTAGTAATATTACTCTATTAATAAACTTTTTTTTTTAATTTTCAGTACATAACATCACAATCAGTCAAGCGGAAATACAAGTTGGACGTAAACTATTGGGGGATGTTTTGCTCGATCAAGGAGTGGTTTCCCGGGGGAGAATTTGGTTGAGTAACCATTCCTCTCGTGGCCAGATTAAAAGGGGTACATTAATCGCAATGGATTGGCCCTGTGCCATTGTAAAATCCTCGGCGGAAACTTCGGTTTCTAAACTGGAAGATTTGGAGGAATCATTAGGCAAAAATGCCCGCCTGGTTGTGGACCAAACTAGCCACGACATAGTAGTTTAGTAAGAACGCTTTACAATATTTGTTTCCCAATAATTTCAGTCAAAACGATATTGGTTCTAACTTTGACAGTTTCATATTTTTTGTACAGAAAAGCTTTTACCCGTTTTAAAATCAAACAAAATGGTTAAACAGTTATCTGTGTAATCAGTATTTTCTTTATTGTCGAGAACTAATTAATGTGGTTTAATGGAGTTTCATCAAGTAGGCAAGAGTAATATAAGGCAACTGCCTTATAATTTATCAATATTACTAAAAAAAAAAGTGTATCGCTTATAATATACAGCTATACAATGTTTCGTTATAGTTTTTTTTTCTTTAATTTGGTCTTATTACAATATATTATAATTTTTAAAATTATAATTAAATTCTTATAATTTCTCCCTCTTTATTAAATCGCATATGTACATGTTATCTTCAGCAAAGAACAGGCTGAGGGGAGGGGCTTGCGTGCTCAAATAGTCTATCCAGACAAGTCCAACCCAACGATTAAGTTGGTAGATCACGGGATTTGCAAAACCGTGAGTTGTGGGCAGCTCTTCAGCATGCCAGCTAGCAAGGCCAATCAGCTGAAAATGCAGACCATGCTCCTTCCGTTGCATTTAGTTAATTTTAACACAGGGGATGCAACCCAGTGGTTACACAAAGAATATTTGGTAAATATATATATTTATAAATATTTGTGATGTGAAACACATACTATTTAATCCCTTTTAAATACAGTTTAGCCAAAACCATATTGTAAATAGACAATCTAAATGTCGCTATTGAGAAAAAACAATTAGTTAAAATTATTACAATTTTCCGCGGATTTCATGATTATAGGTTTATTTTTTTTGTAATTTATGAAATTTTGGTTTTCTGACCTTTTAGATAATGAATTTAAATATATATTATTTTGTCTTATTTGAACAATAGGTCTCTGAGAATCATTGTATATATATATTAAATAATTATTATAAAACCGATTTATTATTGTTTCATACATTGACTAAACTAATGTTAAATAAATTTATTCGTTTTTATATTACACAAATGAGAATTATCGTATAGTATTAATAAACTACAATAAAATAAAAATATGCATTTACTGAATTTGCATTTTCAATATTTGTGGCTGCGTGAACACCCAAATATTGTATAATTTTTAATAAGACCGTCAACTTGGAATTACCAGAGTTATCAGAGTATCAATATTTTTTAATTTTTCCGCGAATAGAAATTGGGATTGTCCTTTTATGTATGATAGTATAATATAATGTGGTCATATTACAACTGAAGTCGTTACACCATTTTTAATACCGATCAGTAATCAAACCATTTTATAATGAATTTAGTAGTTTTTGCATAGTTTAAATTACGAGCTTAAAATTTCGGTTCGAATGTCATAAATCGATTTGGGGAATAAATACACAAGGAAAATAATTATAATAGTATTTATTTAATATCTAATAACTACATTTTTTTAATGTCATGTTTGTTCCATATTTCTGATTTACAGACCTATCTGATAAACGATAAATACATAATGTGCAGTACTGAGGATGGTTCCTACCTCAATCTGGAACTCCTTGAGCATTTTTTAAATGCTGTCTTGTACAGTGGCAGCTATACAATGGCCGTCACTAGTTATGGGATGAGTTTCGGAATGATGGCCTTCCGATTTCAAACAATCGGGGAGGGGATAGAGGAAATCATTCTAACAATGAGATGGCTTTTAAATGATCTTATTGTGCAAAAGGAGGTATGTTCATATTTGAAATTGTGTCGTTATAGGTTTACAACATAATATTAACAGACTAACAATATACAATTTCATAATTGTTAATTTATATTTTAATATTATATGTTATAATTTTCAAGTCATTCATAATGATAATATTTTGCGCATCTTTATTTACAATTTAGATATTTTCTTCACAAATGTTGTCTGTCATTAGCTGGCATAATTAGAATAAAGTAGTTGATTGGATTAAAATCAAATAGAAGGACTTGATGGTACAAAAAACAATATGATATTTTTTTTTATGTACAAATAAACATGTGGTGAATTAAACTTATATTAAAAATCATAATTAAATTCACTTGCTGAGAACTAAGGTAAGCGTCTGATTGAGCCTTCGCTGTTACACTTGAAATGGGAAAGTTCCAACTCCACGTTTTCACTGCTGTGTTTTTCCAGTATTTTGGAAAGAGAACCTTCTCTATACTGAACGTTTGTTCGCAGAAGTTTTTCTGCCTAATTAAAGTTCTGACGTAATTCTGATAGTGCCAGTGATTTGAGGTGTAATGTTGGTCGGGATTGAATAGCCTCTAATTTATCCCATTGGCATTTTGTAAGGAGCGAATGTCAGACATGTGCGCCATATCTTAATAAAGGGCTAACAGTTGCCTCGTAGAAGGCTATTATTAAATGGAATAAAGTAGATTCCCTTTGTTGCCTTGAAGGAAAATCTGTGAGCTCAGATAAGTCGTTGGCAACCAACTGAAAGAACTTGTTAGTCTCATCACAAAAATCTTCTTTTGATAGATACTTATGGTTTATCTGCGTGTTGAATCCCCAGGATATTTTTTGTATGCTTCCATCACCGTTTTGATGACGAAACCTTATTTATTTGGTTTTTGTGGTCCTAGTT
The DNA here is from genome assembly GCA_034780395.1 of Vannuccia rotundouncinata. NCBI lineage: Eukaryota > Metazoa > Platyhelminthes > Proseriata > Coelogynoporidae > Vannuccia > Vannuccia rotundouncinata. Next base: position 2,203 of record JAUZNC010058304.1, on the reverse strand, counting down.
TCTTTTCAATTTTTTGACATTCTGTTCACTCTGTTTCGGTACTATACGTAGTGTTGAATTTCCCCTATTTCATTGATATTGCCTTTTTTGATGGTACTCAAAAAGGCTTCGGTGACCCAACGTTAGTTGGCCTTCCAGATTGCTTCAATGGCAGGTGTTGTCAACCAATTGGTTGATATTTTTGTAAAAGACGTTGCTCTTTTCTTGACATGATTTAGTCTCGGTGACTTCAATCTAGTTCTATTTTTGGGATTTTGGTTTATTTTAATGATAGTTATGTGACTTGCTTGACGCACTTGGGGATCTGGGGTAGCGATTATTGTATTATTTATGGTCACTCAATGAGATTGGGTTAATGACTCAGATGTATAGTCAGTTATGTTGGTGTAGAAATTATTTTAAATCTGATTCATTGTCACGATTTCCATGTTAACTGTTATTCAATATCAGTTGCTTATCCAGCTCCGGCTATTTCAATGTTTGCGCTTATAATTGATTATGATTTTAAAATCGACTCTAGTAGTACTAATCCGGATGTATGTGCAATGAGGAACGAGATACCAACATTGACTCCAGCCCCCCCCCCCACCTTTTACTAGATATTAGGTTACTTTACAAAAAATGTCATTGAATATAAAATAAAAAGGTTTATTTAGGTTTAAAAAATTGTGTTGTTGAAAATTAGAATTTAAAACAAAAAATGAACACATCAATCATATAATTTTATTTCCATAATATGTTCTTTTATTGGTATTAGACTCAGTAACCAAGTATTGTATAAATATTCCTATTTATTATAGAAAATAAATAAAAATCTGGGGTTCGACCCACCCCTCTGGCCCAAAATAAATCTACATTTATAGAGGCCAGGGTCAGTGTTGGTATCTCGTTACTAATATCTGGAGGTAGCTAGCTGCCGATCTAAACATGTTTAATTTAAAATAGCAAAATTATTTTTTTTTGTTTTAAATAAAATTAACTTTTTCAATACAAATTTTAGCTGGTTCCTCTTCAAGCGTCTGACGTTTTGATTCCAAATGAAATTGTGGTTGCACAACTAAAGGACCCTATGGGGGAGGGTTTATTGTTGCTCGCTGATAGATTGACTGTTTGTACATCGCCGTCTGGAGAAGTTTGTCTTGTGGCTATGGACCGATTTTTAGCTCCAGTAAGTTTCCCTAATTGTTTAATACAAATTGTAAAAGAACTGCCTTATGTAGCTTATGTTATAAACTGAAGAGTAATTGTGCTCTTTCGTTCATCATTCCTAATATATATCAAAATTGTAATATATCATTACAATTAGTATTATTATAAACTGATTGTTTGTAACAATAACTGTAGAGAGATTGTAAACTTATTCAGTATTTAAATATAAACTTTTTCAATTTATTAATAGATACCGGCCAAAAAAGGCAATGTCGGGCTCTATCGAATTGGAGAACCATCGGCTAGCATTAAGGATGACACTTTCCTTATGTTTTCTTATACCTGTGCGAAAAAGCTCCCCGCGCTCATTCAACACGCACGTGTGAGTACGTGTAACGAATGTGGTAATGGGCTCTTATCATTTAAAAGGGGCCCAATTGGTTCTGAGGTGGAAGCAGAATTCACGATTCAGAATTCAGATTCAGACAGCCATCAAACTTCACCAACGTCATCGGTGACAGTTTTTGTAGAATAACTAAATGTACATGATCTGATAAAAGTATAACAAGAGACAAAATAACAATATAAGATAATTATATTAAGTGTATATATTGTTTATTATATTACCTATAGTTTATTTGCGATTAAGTTGTGATTAAAATATACACTGATTTAATTTTGTAATATCTTGTTATAGCGTTTTGCTTTTAGTTTCAAATGCAATTATATTATAAGCTGTACTGTATAACATGTACTGTATTATAACCTGTATAACCTGTACTTGACAAATTAGAAATATCTTTGGTGTTTTATAAACACTGCTGCATTTTTGTTTGTTTTAAATTTGTTCCAGCATCATAAATAAAATACTGGTATTACTATATTGCTTCATTATTTTTCTAACCTCTGATTAACTTGGAAGAGCTTAAGGGGCTGTCCATAATATACGTGACGCTATTTTTTACATTTTCAAACCCCCCTTCCCCCTTGTAACTCTTTGTGACAATTTTGCATACCCCCTAAATAAATACGTGACGCTGGTAAACCCGCCCCC
>JAUZNC010058303.1:0-11523 GCA_034780395.1 Vannuccia rotundouncinata | reverse complement strand
ATGCTTCAAAAAAAAATTGATGTGGATAAAATCTGTTCTTCATTGAAACTTTGTGGGCAAGATTCTGATTCTGAAGACAAATTTGGGTGAATATCAAATCATTCATATTATCTTTTCTCTTTGCTTCCTGGTATTGAAATATTCTGAATAATAACTTCCTTTTTTGCTCGCACGAGATGTGAAAACGATATTCTGATTCTCAATATGACTTACTATTTTTATTTTACAATCCCTAAATCTTCTCTCTGATTGATTTGTATTTTTAATCAACATATTTTGAACATGTATAAATGATTATTTTTTTATTTAAACTTGTTCATTATTGATTGTCTGCACAACTGAAAGGTTTGTGCAGAAAAAATTCAACAATTTGTTGTACCAGATGCAATACATATATTACATTTCTTCTGTCTTACAGTGTTGATAAGAAAACAGCTCAAGACTTCATATCTTTGAAACACAAACCAAATCTAACAAGCTGGCCAGTAAGTTAAATGAAACAATAATTTACAATATATTCAGAATATAAAATGAATCAGTTAGTAAAATTTATTGTAAGTTAAATCAATCAGCAAGATGAATGAATTAATAAGTTAAATGAATCAGCAAGTTAAATAAAATGAATTAATAAGTTAAATGAATCAGCTAGTTAAATGATTAATAATTTAAATGAATCAGCAAGGTAAATGATTAATAATTTAAATGAATCAGCAAGTTAATTGATTAATAAGTTAAATGAATCTGCAAGTTAAATAAAATGAATTAATAAGTTAAATGAATCAGCAAGTTAAATGATTAATAAGTTAAATGAATCAGCAAGTTAAATGATTAATAAGGTAAATGAATCAGCAAGTTAAATGATTAATAAGGTAAATGAATCAGCAAGTTAAATGAATCAGTAAGTTAAATGAATCAATAAGGTAAATGAATTCATACGTTAAATGAATCACTATGTTATTTGAAACGTAGTTGTAGGTTTAGAATTATTGATTATTCTACTTGTTTGAAAATCCGAATAATTATTTGGGTAGTTTTTGGAAGTTTTACAATTTACAAATACCATATTGAATAAAAGGTGGCTTCTGATGCATATATTATATATTTGAATTATTTACAATATAGAATTGTAAAACAAATCATAAGTTATGAAGTCTTGAATATTGTTTTGAATATTAGATTGTAAAATTTAATTAGAATAATCTCTAATATGTAAACTTCTCGTATTATATTGAACTGCAGACTTTGTCACCATGTGAAAACTGTCGACTGGTAGCAACTTCTGTATTCAGCCAACTTGATCACAGTCCATCTCGCGGAGCGGTGGAGAAAGTCCTGTCTCGAGTGTGTCACCAAATTCCCGACACTTATAAGGAAGAGGTTGTCACTTACGGCTTATTACATTTATCTTACTAAATATCTAAATATCTAAATACTTATTTTATGATTTCCTATCTATCTAATGAATAATATAGTATTAGTTATATCTTTAAGAATTGTGATCTTTTAATGTATAGTTCATTAATATTCTTAAATAAATCTCTTTTATATTTCAGTGTTTAGAATTCGTGAAAAAGTTTGAAGACCGATTAATTACGGAGTTAAGAAATAACGTGAAGCCCTCTATTTTGTGCAAGGTATTTTTAAATTCGATTCTATAATATCTATTTAAATTAACAACTATTATAAAAGATACAGAATCGGATATATTTTCAATTAATCCATGAAACGTCTATTTGATAATTGGATAGTTTTTTGGACACATTCTGAACATACAGTGTTAATTTTAAGTAACGCCGGATTTTAAATTAAAAATAGATCAATTACATTTTAAACTAAAAATATACAAGTAAGCCCTCAATCTTCAAGTCGTCGACTAGCTGCTGAGCTTCACATTAGCCAATCCAGCGTACTGAAGTTGTTGAATAGTCGACACACGAAACCATACATTCCACGTCTAGTTCAGAGTCTGCATGATGGAGACACTGATAGACAAATACAGTTTGCGGAAAAATTTTTAGCCAAGGTAGCAGAAGACGATTCTATTTTGGACAGAGTTTGATGGTCGGACGAAGCTTCCTTCAAACTCAGTGGCCACATCAATCGCCATAATTATGTATATTGGGCTGCAGAGAATCCTGGTCTCATTTTGGAAAAGGAAATAAATCTTCCTGGTATAACAGTTTGGTGCGCAATTTCAAGTAATGGTATTGTAGGAACTTTCTTTTTTGAAGGCCCTGTAACTGCCAATTTGTACCTGAACATGATACAGATTGATTGGCCGCGCGTTCGACACCAAGATTGTATTTTCCAGCAGGATGGCGCCCCAATCCACTATGCAAGACAAGTTCGTGAGTGGTTGAATTTTACCGATCGCTGGATTGGACGATGGGGTTTCTCTGAATGGCCTCCAAGATTCCCAGACCTTTCACCTTTTGATTTTTTTTGGGGCATTTTGAAAGATAAAGTTTACGGCCGTGGCCCCCTAAAAATCCGCCCACTGAAAACGTTGTCGAAGAAGAAATTCGCAATATCGACTGAGAATTTTGTCAGAAAGTCTGCCGTTCCGTAGCTACCAGACTTCAGATGTGTGCCAATGTAGATGGGGAGCAGTTTCAACACCATAAGACATGATTCTGCTGCATTAATAGACTGAATATTGTACTATGTTTTATTTTTTTCTAATTCCTTCTTTATGCTAAAAAATAATTAATTTTTCTAAAAATCTTTTATAATTAAAAATCGGGCGTTACTTAAAATTCACACTGTATGTAGGATTCTTTTTTTCTACATTTTACGTTCTTAATTGCTCTTATAAAACATTATGCAGGTTCAATTTAAATATCGGTATTAACTAAAAATAATTTTACATTGCAGGATCTCAAATTATGTTATTATTAAGAAGAGGACTGACAGATGGAAAAATTACTTTTGTGAACGCTTAAAATAAATATTTATAATGATTTATTTGCTTTATATTTATATGATTTATATTTTTGATTTGATGTATTTCATATTTTCGCTTTGATAAATTTCATATTTTGCTTTGATTTTTTAAATTATATATTTGAAATAGTTACACATTTATTTATTATTATGAAAATATTAATATAATATTTTTTACCTTTTTTTATTTTTATTCTATCAGGCGGTAAACATTTTACGCATATTCAAATAGTACATTCTATTTAATCATTGCATTTTTTGGTTGATATACAATACAAATTTTACAAAAAATGTAATTGTAAATAATTTAAATTCAAAAAGAAATAATTAGCACTCTTCATGGACACTTCCGGAATTAATTGATAAATTAATTGAATTTATAAATTATTAAAATAGAATTATCGTGTTCAAAGTATACGGATTTATTTGTCTAATAAGTCAGTTAATATTTTTGTAAAGAGAAATAGATTTAATTAATAAAGAAATTACTAATGAAGCTAAGGAGATGACGAAGTTGTTTTAAATCAGTGTCATTTCAAATTTTTATATTCTAAATTTCCGAGAAAACAGTCATAAAAAAACAGTTTTTCACTATGACCTAACTGCTTCTATATCGTTGCCTCGTTGCCCCTAACCAGATTGAATATAAAGTTATTATAATAATTCCCGCAATGAAATAATTCTAAAAAAGTCCACATTCCATTAATGTATCATTAATAAATTTACTTGGACTCTCAACATAGCTTTGCCCCATGCCCATTTTATACGCATTCAAAATATTGCATTCAATTTGAAGAACTTATACAGGGTTAGCGTTTAGTTTGGAGAAAGGAATGAATATACCAGAAATTTATATAAAAAATGTAACAATAAATTTGCATAATTATATTTGAAAAATAATATTGCTAAGTAACATAACTGGGGTTCAACCATTTAGACATTACACTACAACTATAATATACATATATATATATAATGTTTATGAGTTCAACATGATTATAATATTTTCAATATGATTGATTACAACTCGTATAATATATTTACCTGCATATACACACATAATAGTATAGTGTTCCACATTTTTTATACGCCCGAATATTTCTACATCGCTAGGCTTAGCGCACATCCAATGTATAATATTACAGACTATAATCATTTGAATACAGTATTAAAGTTTTATAAAAAATATAAATCGTACAAAACTGGAAATTTAGTTACTCAAAATTAAAAAGTGTTTTACTTATCATAATTGTCCTTATTCTGATTATAAAAATAACAATATATTATATAGATGGATAGTATGGATAGATGTCGCACAGATAAGATAGTAGCATTTGTCACTGCTTGTTCAACAGCTTCAAGGGAAGCCTTACGTTCCTCGTTGTAAGGTCTGCCTGAACCTCTGTGAAGTTCAAATAATTTGTGAACCCGACGAAGGTGGATGTGTGTTCTCTGTTCACGCTCTTTTTAGAGCACTGTGTATTGTAACCGCTTTATATTGTTGGCGACGAATTGCGTCGCCCGACGAATACCGTCCTCGTCCGAAGGATTACGTTCCTGATAAAATAACCCAATTCGTCCGACGGATTACGTTCCTGATAAAATAACCCAATTCGTCCGACGGATTACGTTCCTGATAATTTAGACGCAATCCGGCCGACAAGGAATGTATTCGTCGGGTGTACGCTGACAACAATATCATTACGTCTTTGTGTTTCAATGTAGAAATAGATTATATCGCGTGTAGCTTCCATTTGTATCAATGTAAAGTTATTGTATGAAAAATGAGTACAACAATTGAGTTCGCGTTAGAGTACGAATTTTGAATACAATAACGCATTGTTATTATAGTTCTGTGTTTCCATTGATATATATATATCAATATAAATAAAAATTCATAGATATTAATAATTTTTTACAAAAGTGCCCACTTATTTAACGACTTTAATGACTCATTAAGTGGGCACTTTTAGATCTCAATGTTTAATTTAAAAATGTTTGTTTCTTAAATCTAAGATTAACAACACAGAACTTATAACAATGACAATTTTATTTTAAAAGTTAAAATACATAACTCCTTATGTTATATCGATTACATTTCTAACAATAGCTTTATAAATTCATAGATTTTGTTTAGATATATAAATATAATATTGTTTAGTTGTACAATATAATATATGAAGCAAATAATAAATTTTGGATTTCCCATAAAAAACGCGTTGTAAACACCCTATAACTATTTGATACTATTGAAATATATATATATACATAATACCTATTTCAGAGTATATTTTGATTATAAAAAAATGTAAAAATATATGAATAAAATTAAACAATTATTTGGAATCTATATAAAAGCATCTAGAAAAAAAATGTTCTGTTTTACTGTATAGTGTTTACCTTTACCAACAAAATACAATTATACAAATGCAAAATTTAATAAAAAAATTGAAAATTACTTTTCTGTAAAATTATGAAAATTATATTATATTTTAAAAATAATAAATCTATAAGAAAACAATGAATACATCTATCTAGGTATTATACAAGAGTTTTCAAATGATAATTTTTATAAATAATTACAACAAAACCATGAGTCTTTTTTGTACAGACGTTAATTGTTAAAGGGCTCTTTTTTGTAAGTATTTGATAATAACAAACAATATGCATATTTGCTGACAATGATGATAAATTTCATGCTGTATATGTTGTTATCATCTTATTTTTCTGTTAGAAATAATGCGGTGAATTTTTGATAACTTTATAAATGATTTATTCATGTTAGAAAATGTCTTCAAAACAATCGAATCACCAAGTCGCTTCGTTTGCATAAATTAGAGAGGTATTGTACAAAATCCTGATCGTAAACGGAATGAACTGGTAAGAAAAACAATTTTAATCATATATTGTAACATTTTGTGGAGTTTTACATATTACAGAAGTGCAGCAACTAAGTTATATATTTTTCAAGAAGTCAGCTGGGGCCTCAACAAAATCGAAAATAGGAGGCTCAGTTGATTCACTGATCCTTTGAAGACTATGAGATCGAAGTTGCATTAGGTAGTCGGAATGAAAGCGACCATCAGTGAGGTCAAGGAAACGTCGATAGTCGTCTTGAAGTTGCTGAAACACAAAATCGATTTATCCTTTTATTGATTTTGTATTATATTATTCGAATACTATTTTCAATATATTCTATTCAAACTCATAGTTACTCTATGATCAAACTATAATTACTCTATGTTCAAACAATTTTAAAATCAACATTTAGTAAAATAAATATTAAAACAAATGAAAGTGTTGACTACTGAAAACAACGAAATAATTATTTAATCGGCAATAAAGCTGATGAATTAAATTTAGTTTGTTGACATAACAATTTATTTTTATATGAATAAAGTTTCAATGAATAGTTTAAATGAAGTTTTAAAGAATAAATTTTAACATATACCGTCGGTAAAAGGTTAAACGTATTTATGATTAATTATTAATTAGATAAGTACAACAGATCGTAGAGAAATTTAATACAATGAAACATTTGATGTTATCCCAAACTTACCAGAAAATCTTTTTCTATCAATTCACAATGATGTATTGATTTTATGAATTGTGAATGAAGATTTTTATATCTGAAATATTAGACGACATTTTTGCAATAAATTATTAATTAAAAAAGTATTTATATAAAAATGATTATTAGTAATACAATTTTTTTAAGTTTTCAAATAATCAGTTAAGCTTAATATATTAGCCGACAATCAAAATTAGTTCGATTAATTTGTGTTAAAAGTTTAACATGATGAAAATAGATTAACAAAACACAAAATCAAATTTTTAGGAAAACTTAGTAAAATGTTAGTTTCAATTTTAAATGTAAAAATAGTTATAAACAATGACGTGTCGAATGTGTCCATTTTAATTACTTACTTATTGATTAATTTAGTTATGACTGTTTTGTGTTTGGCTTGTGCGTCAGCCAATTGAGATGCCGCTTCACGTTGACAGGCTACTTTCACTTCTTCCATGGCGGCCACTTTGAGTTGCTCATACTCTACCTATTGCAAATATTTTTTATAAATTAAATTATTTCTTTATTCTGTTAGGGGGCCGGGAAGGATTTCTTAAGTAATGAAATTTTTATTATTGATTTAAAAAGTTGATTAAACTTTTTAAATAAAATTGTTAATGTAAATGGCGATATTAATGGTACAGATATTTGTCATGTTTTTCAAAAGATTAGGAGACCCAGAGAACAGTCTTTCAGAGATTGCATTCTTGAATTATGCATTTAAGTATAGACATTTAGGAATTTTTACAAAGTATTTAAAAAATCAAAAAGTCGGAAAGAAAACCACAATTTTTGATAATATTTCTGGGGAACAACGGAAAATCTGCTTATTATACAACATAAAACTTTTTAATATATGACTAATAATTATATACATATCTTATTCTTTATGACTTTTTAAAAAAAGATTTATTCTTTAATAAGACTTTTTGTGTGTATCCGATAAAACAGAATGTTCGTAAACTATTAGAAATCCATTTGATAACATCAAATAAGTGATTTTTTTAAATTGTTGTATATTTTTAAAATGTTGCTAAAGGATAACAACACAATGATCCATTTGATATACGATACATTTAATATATAGTCACATCTTGTTATAAATTTTCTCCTTAGTTTATAATACAATTAGAATACAACTGTATAAACGACAGCCTAGATAGATAATTCATCAGCAACTAAATTAAGTCTTAAATAAATATTTGTGTAGCGTAATTAAATTATATTGATTTACCCGACGCTTTACAGTATATATTTCTCACAGATTAAAATAAACAAATACACAACATATAATCTATTCGCATTCTGCAAACGTGAGTGTTGCGTTATTTCCAAATCCATTGTTGGTTATAGGTAGAGATGCTGAACATTTATAAGTAAAACTAGAATTAGATTCATTTTAAAAAACAAAATAAAATAGTTATAAAAATAATTGTTTTAAGAATGCTTTACTACTAAATAATCTTATATTTCAAATTTACTGTTTATTAAAATTTTACTGTTTATACAAAATATTATTACCTTAAAATTCTAAAAATTTCGGCCTTTAAAAATATATTTTAAAACAAAACAAAAGTGTTCATGCTAAATATATGAATAACCTTTAACAGTAATTTCATTTTTATCAATAAACAAGTCATTATAAAAAATTCAATATCAACTAACTACGAATTTAACATTTTAGAAACCTTAATTATTTTCACCTCTATATGTTGTTTATGTGAAAGTAAGCATGTAAATGTTACAAAGTTAAGCTTTCATTGGAACACTGAGAATGATTCACCACGTACAAATCCTAGAAATGTTGATAATTACCTCTGCTTTCTGTAACGCTTCCTCGACAGCTTTCTCAATCTCATTTGTAAGTCGATCGTTCTGTTTGAGTCTTTCTTCCTTTCGTGCAATCTCTACCGCTTCGAGCTGAATCACGTAAAATAACATAACAGAATATTAAACAATCGAAACCTATAATTATTGCAGAATAACCTTGAGTACCTGTTGTGCAAGAAGTTTTTTGGTACGTTTTTCTAGAGCCTTTTCTTTATCAGCCTGACATTGTCTCCTAATTTCCGCCTCCATCTCCTTCTCGGCCATATCACGCAGACTGGCAACGCGTTCCATGTGACGCTCGTAATACTTCAGATGATTTATAAATATATATATATTTCGTTATAATTAGATTATCATTAGCTCAGAAAATTTGAACAATCATCCTGTAAAAATTTTGTCTATCTCAATATACTCTTAAAAGATTTAAATTTTTTTTATAAATCTCGATTCAATTAGTTCAAGAAAAATACTTTTTTGAAATCGTGAACATTTGATTATAAATTTAATTGTGATTTTACATCTTTATTTAAACATTTAAAAAACTAAGCGAACAGTAATAAGTTTAGTTATACTGTGCATTAAGTAAACCATGTCTATTTATTATAATAAAGATATGTTATGGGCAAAATATTACTCTTATCTATAACGTGAAGACATTTTAAAACTGGTTTTGGTTTCAAATTAATCGATAAATTAAAATTTTAAAGCAGCATGAGTAAGAAAACTACGTGAAATTATTTTAAATAATGAGGACAATAATTCTAAAGATTTAGATCCGTAACTTTAATATACTTTCCAATATTTTTTATTATATTAATATGTGTAGAGCTATAACGTTTTCTTAATCTATTAACCAAATGTAAGTAAAGTTTCAAAAGTATTTTTTTAAATTATTCGATATTTTTAACAAGTACATTTCATTTGTTGCTAAAATATTTTTGTAACAACCAATTAGTAGACTACTAAAATTTACAAACAATAAATAGAACTAGTAAAACAATAAACAATTACAAATTTTTAGCGGTAACTGTATTCAAAATAAAACACATAAAATATGCTATGTATAATATTGAATTTAATATGACAGATAAATTCGACTAAAGATGAGTATTTTATTAGAACAGATTAAAATTATTCTATAACAGAACAACGAGATAATCTTACTTTCTTTTGATTCTGCAAGTCAATAGTTCGCTCATTTTGTAATTTCTGCTTTTGCCGAGTAAGACTGATCTGTAACTCACGAGCAAATCGTTTTTCAGCTGCATCAAGAGCTTGGTAGTATGCCTTCTCTTTATCTACCGACCCTTCAGCTGCTGACTTCCCGAGTGCCTTTTCGCCTTGGTCTAAACATTGAATACATTTTAATAAAATAAACATGGTAATATATAATTATTCAATCAAAAGTTTATTGAATTTTAAATGAGTTGAAATTTAAATACAAATATATTTAGAAATATAATTTTTCAATAAAATATAAAATTTAAAAATAACATTTTTCAACATAAATTGTCACACTTATTCTTCATGTATCTTCTTTAATAATTATCTGAATTGTAATTTTTACTGGAAAACTTTGTTGATGTAAATAACATTAAATAATACCTCCTTGTCAATTCTTAAACAGTGCAATTATTATGTTGCTGAAATCCTACCAAAATGTTCGTTTCCCTTTACAATAAAACCAAATTTTTAATATTTTTTCTAGTGGTTAGAGTTTTTAATGGTTTTCAAAATCTTGGTATTAAATGAAAAAAACACATTTAATTGTATTGTTATCTTCCATATTAACCTAACTGTCTCAATAAAATTAAGTTAAAAACTGTTAATAATATTATGAAAATCAATATAAATGTCAGAAATTATGGTCTTTAACATTCAGAAGTTTAGAATATCATGTATAACTATTTAATGTTGGTTTGTAAGTAATCTTAATTTATATTATTGAATTCAGACATAGTGATTAAATATAATTATTGATAAGAATAAAAAAACTATAAATAGTACATAATTAAATTAAAATAAAATATTAACTAACAATGTTATATAAAATAGTTTCAATATAATAGGTAGTTTATTATTAGAAAATTGTGTATTTATAATATTAGAAGAGTAAAATATTAATTTTTAAAATAATGATATTGGATTGTAACTTTTTGTCTTAAATTTTAAATTATGTTACTAATACTAGTAAAATATATTGTATGATAAAATTATTTAAATTATGTAAAACAAATAAGACAGTTTAAATTACTGTTTTACTATGATTAATATATTTATATGTTGAAGAATGAACTGTATAATATATGTAATGACTTTTACATGCAATAGTTCTTCAAAAATATTCAGTTTTTGTATTAATTTTAAATGGCAAAAATTCCTAAATATATAGTAATCAAAATATAAACAATATTTGGCAAAAACTTATTTGTACAGACCCATCTAAATAACACCAATATTATTTGTAAAGATTTAATTAGATTTATATATATATATTTACATCTCATATGTTGAATTATTACTTAATTAATTATGTGTCCTTTATTTCAATATAAACAAAAAAATCTATCCTCATAGAATTAAACTTTACAAATAATTTTAACAATATTCATAGTTTTTTTATTTTCCATAAAATAGTTTTATTATATAAACTGCAATGGCAGATCTAGCATATGGTAACCAACAGCTAAGGGCAGTCATTTAATATATTTTTGAATAACAGAAATTAAAAAAATCCATATGTAGTAAATTATAATAAAGAAGATTAAAGAATACATAGATGAATATTTTTTGCACAAAAAATCAGCTCTGCATGCTGCATTGTAAACTTGGCTGATAACCTTACCATATGCAGCAGGAGATTGTGAAGGGTCAATGGGCAGCCAAATTAAAATGCACCCTCCTTATTTAAAAGCCCGTATCTACCACTTAGCTGTAAGAATAAAATTGGTATCATTTGTATGGATCTTTACAAACCAGCCTGTATTACATGTCTTTTGTACTCTGAAGAGTTTAGCTTTTTCTTATTCTTTTATATATAAATTCCTGATTGTACACTGGATATATTCTCACATGGCTACATGGAATGCATGCTGGCAAATAATCACATTAACCTTTTACCGACGGTATGTTAAATTTCAGATTTTCAAAAACGTGTTATCTGCATTTCTATTCGCTGAAAA
>JAUZNC010058302.1:0-11525 GCA_034780395.1 Vannuccia rotundouncinata | reverse complement strand
AACTAACAAATTTGAATTTATATAACCATTCTGGGAAGTAACTTTTCTGTCCCTGAAGACAGTAAGGAAGAGGTTAAAGTAACCAAATACTCCAATCTCCTCCAGATGAATTATTACTCAACTTAAAGGTCCTCAGGGAGATTCTCAATACTGTACTCTATCTCACACCACAATTTTATAAAGAGATTTTATTCTAATAAATTGTTGTGAATACTTAGCTGTAAATCATGTGTTAATTTTTAACCACCCTGTATACCTATGAAACCACATGACTGCCATTTGTCACTATATATACTGTTGACTGACAATTCCAATCAAATTATGAATCATACTTAGATAGTCAAGCCAACTGATCTCATATTGGAACTTACACTTATATACAAAGAGGGAAAAACACCTCTTTTGGTATCAAAGCCAGAATTCCATTCTGGGACTTTCTCTTATCCCTTCAAATATGTCATCCTTAGATGATCAAAAAATATCTAAGCTCTAATCTGTTTATAGTTCTGACCTTCCTGATGCCTCCTCTTTTTTTGCAGGAAATTTACTGTTGGAGGTGTCACTGGGAGAGGGTATGCAGAGATAACATACCAAAAGCATTGTTACAGACATTACACAACACCCATTTCAACCATCTTGCCTCCCAAATATTTCCTTCATTGTTCAAAATCTACTCATACAAATGAGCTAATTCATCCCTTAAATTTGTCAAAGATGCAAGACAAAACATGACAAGTAATCAAAGATTAAATGCACTGCAATTGTTGTTCAGTCATCATGATATCTTGAAGACCATCAAAATCATTAAAGTAATTAACTGCTTTGCCAAACAAAAACCACGTTGAATGTGCTTTATTAATCCACTTGTATAAAACCAATGTATTGGTTTTCCTTAGAACATTTTTCATATGTGCTATGATATGTAAATAACATTGATACATTTTATATGCACTTTTCCAAGGACTTTTATAAAATAACTACTGTTTTTCCGCATTAAATATGGATTTAGTATACATATTACTATAAACTTTTGAAAACACTTTTAAAACATATATTAAATATAGGTTGTTTGGCACCCTTCAAATCTTGCACTCATCCCCTGACAAAATCCTAGATATGCCACTGTACATTTCATGATAATTGTATTCTGGATATTTTAATTTATCAATCATGCCCTTCCTATAATGCATGATTTGAAACTTTTTTGTTATTTTTTTCATTCAATTTGATGCTGAAATAAAAATATTTAATTGTATATAATTTATACATGTTTTATATTTATTTTTTTAATTAGATTTGTTTTAATAATGAAAACCAGTTTCAATCTTATTTCTAAGCCCAAGACCAGGCTCTGCCTGTCTACCATACCCTTAATCAGAAACATTAAGTAAAACATTAAAAATCAATAAAATCTATAATATTTAATAATAAATAAATTATAATAATAAATATTTAATAATAATATATATATATTTTTTTTTAATTAATTAGCAAATTTTTGAAAAAAAAATTTGTAGGGTAAATAACGAAAAAGAATACATATTTTTTTCTATGTTTATTATAAATGATATCTCATTTTTGAAAACCTTCTTTTTATATATAAATAGATACAAAATGGCAAAAAAAAATTTTGTGACAATGTCATGGAAAAAATCATGCTAAGATGTATACCTACATATAAAATATTGCATAGGACTGGTAAGTGAGTGTCTTTCAATATATCACTTATTACAAAATAAGATAGTTAATTTTTGTATTGATTAAATATGTATTTTTTTATTTTTCTAAAGATAAGTTCAGAATATGATTGATGATTGGCAATGATTGAAATATTCATTAATAATTTTTTTTAACTTATTTCAAAAATCAAAATATGCCTTTTTGAATTTAACCCAACCCCCTAGTCCGTGAAAATGCCATGGAAAAAATCTATGCCCTAGCACCTGCCTCCCTTTCTTAATTTGGTAGCTGTGCTCCTGATGAAATAGATGATTATGCCAAAATAGTTGTTATTTTAACTTTGTATTGATGATGTTTCAATTCTTACCAGCCTTTTGAAAGTACATTCGAATCGGTATTATTCATATTGCAATTATATATTTTAGCAAAATAATTAATGATGAAATATAAAATGCGCCAAATGTATATCTACGTAAAAAGGGATATTACGGAAACAAAGTAAACACGATAAAATTATAAAAAACTTACTTATTTTAATTTTATATTTCACTAAATATTACTTACTTTTAAATGTTTATTTTAAACTTTTTTAATAATAAATGAATAAAAATTTTATAAAATAAAATTTATTATCGTCCTTTATTTATATGTGTCATATTCATATATCAAATAATTAGATAGGATGGAATTAAAATAAATTAAAACAATTTATTTTTTATCAAAAGTTAATAAGTTTATAATCATAGAGTAACAACCAATCACCGTCAAAATGACCAATATTCAATAGTAATAAGCCTCCGCGAAGGAATATATCTTTATCGATAATCAATACGAAATTCATGAGAGTTATTAATGCATTTCAATTATATACGGTAATAGTTTGGTTTTAAAAAGGGAATAAAATCAATATATAATGATCAAAAGCCTATTAAAATATATATTATATTATAAAATTGAAATGCCCGATGGACGTTTTTTTTATTAGTTTGCCGGTCTAGATAAATAATATATAAGTCAATATGGTAACATCACTATGTAGATGGTTAAAATAATACTTATTCACCTTCAACTGGTTTATATGGCTTTTATATGTTTGCATAAACCGACTGATAAATTTCATTTAAACATTTATTTCATTAAATATTCTTCATTATGTGTTTTATCATCGTCTTTGGATGTTATTTTTCATAGACTCATTGAATTAGATAGCTAGATTTAACAATATTATAAAGGCGTTATAAATTATGCAATTTTCCTTTTCGCGCACTCATGTCATAATCAATAATTATATTATTCTATATATTTTATTATAATTAATTATTTTTGTAAAATTATACAGGTCCGCCGCAACAATATGGGGGTTCTGGGGGAATGTGGCGCCTCTCACCAGCTTACCTACCTCCCCCCTCTTCAGGCAAACCCTGGGTGGGCATGGTCTGTAAAAATTTTCTTATACTACATAATTTGATTTTCTAACGACTTGTTGTGGGACCGCTTAAAACTGTGAAGTTATGACAAGCGATAAAATGATCTAAACTAATTAGTAAATTAATAACAGTTCATAATATTATGTTGAGTTGGTATTGTAGTACGTATAATAAGCAATATTAAAAAAAATTGTAGAGTACGTATTGTAGAGTACGTATGATAAGCAATATTAAAAAATATATTTGTATTATATACAGGCCTCGCCGTGGCGAACCCATGAAACCCATTATGTACCCATGAAAAATAATTCATATTCTATGAAAATGTATAACAAATAACGACAGCTAGCGACGAGATTGTCCAAATCTTTCTCACAGCATAGTTCACAGCATATATGCATTCAATTAAGTAAGATGAAACCATTTTATGTGATCAAGAAGGCCCACAATACATGTCCACAACATGAAGACCGTATTTAGTGAGTAGGTATATGAGATGAGACTGCAGTCGATGGCTTAATTACTACATGTATGCAATATTAAATTTTTCATTTTTGTCAGTCGGAAAACCGATCATCCAAAAAACAGAGTTTGAGCAACCTCCATGATATTCGATCGACGAAATCAATGACCATGAGCGTGACGCAGCATATATCCAGTGTGCATTGAAATCATTGTTTGATACCTACTCAACAAAAATGATAATTTGAGTGGACAAAAAAGACGTTTAATCATGGACTGCGGTGAATATTTCCAAGAGACAATCGTGGATCAATTCATTATTTTCTTGAATAATGAAGAAAATATGCCAAACCCTGCAGAAGTAACATAATAATTAGGTTCCATGCTTAAGAGATCTTATAAAAACGAATTTTAAAAGGTTAACAATTCATTGACTTCTTTTATAACAGCCAGTGGCCGCAGGTAATTCTTCAGACTTGAATAATTCGTGTGAGAATATGAAACAATTATTAAGGACATATAGGTAGTCGAATCTAATCTTCATTCAATCAACTATATCAACATGACATAAAAACGTTTTAAAATGTCCTTCACAATGTCCTCATAAACTTAGAAAATTACACCAACTTATTTGGAAAAATCCAATATTTTTTCGAATTATTTGGAAAAAACAATTGCATAAATTTGAATACGTGCTTCGATCGTTTCCAACTCGCTTGGCAGTTGTGATTGCAACTCGTGGAGGTCACACAGATTACTGAACAATGGTTGTTATACATACATATACTTTTGTTATAAATAAACGCAATTTAATGAGTTTTTTCAAATAAGTAAACAAAAAGTTACGAGTATATTTTTGTGGGCCAAATTATAACTAACTTTTAAAAGTTTACGTTAGAGTAAATATTTCGTAAAGAAAAAAACATTTATACGACTACAATACACAAAATTGAAAACCGCAAATATCAAATTCACCAAACATTCCATATTATGACTTTAAATGAAATATTTTGCAAAATTTATGAATAACGAACACTGCACACAAATCATTGATATTTTTACACTACTGCTTTCTAAAATCAAAACTGTATTGTCCAATAGCTCTTACTACCTATTTTTTTGATAAATAAACAAATTACAGATTTATTAAAATTATTTCTTCTAGTAATATAAAAAATTAATTTAGCTATTATAATTTGGAAATTTTCAGATTTTTATTAATCTGACAAAAACAGACCTGGCTCCATAATTATAGTAAATTGAGTATTTGAAAATTCAAATTTTATTACATTATTTTTAGTACAATTATACACCACAAATACTAAAAAGAAATTCATTACTGAATATGCAAGTTTATATTTTTATTAAGTAACACAATTTATGTTCGTGCAGCAAATTAATATGTAAGGAATGTGTAAATCGATTATCTAAATAAACAAAAAAAAAATAACTGGCACATGATCTTTATACAAAATAAGTTTCAAAACAGAATTGCTATTAGACGATTTAAATTCAGATCTTATAATCTTGTAAACAGATCAAATATGTAAAATGAGTTGAGTACAAATAATTATTTATGTTACCTGACATAAAAAAAGATAATTAATATTGTTAAATGGAAATAAAAAGATTATATTTATAATACGGATAAACAAACATTTCTTCTAATAATGAACTAGCCAAATTGAACATTTTCATTAGGAAATGATCCCCTTACAGTAATATCTCTCCAGTTGTTCCGAAAGTTTTGCAGACGCTTCTTCCTAATAAAATGAATAATTCCGCCTATAGTCACAAGGCTTATGAATATTATCAAAAGTACAATAAGGATGGCGGTGCCGGTGGAGGCTGGATGCTGACCAATAGTGAAACCAGACAAACTCCCAGACACACGTTGACTGCAACGTTCACCAGTCCAGCCCCTGACACATGTGCAAGAGACACAGAAGTCGAAAAAACGTTCGTGAGTGCGGATACAATCATTACAGGTACCGTCATTGAAGCAGAACCTGATGCATTGTGTATAAATAGTCATCACAACCTTACTGAAAATCACGACACAAAGCATACAAAACATTTAATTTAGTCAGTAAAAAGTGTGTAAATAATAACATAGTTCTCATAATTAATCTTAAAAAGTACATTAATAAAAAGAATCCACGTAACGTACAGATGTACGAAAATTACATATATGGTGATCAACAGATTTAACACGAGTAGTATGGCTCGGATGGTTAGTTGCTATCAGACAGCAACATTGTTCATATAACCTTTCGGGCCACATCAACTATTGTTGCCACATTATTTCTGATCAATGATACACCATTTAAATTGCAAAAGTGTTGTCGCAGCGCGACATAAACAAAATTTATTAACAGTTAAGAATATATATTATTTTATTAGAATGCAAATTTTTAAAATAGTTAGGAAATATAGTCAAATATTACAAACTATGTTTATAAATGCCATTACATAAAGTTAAAAACCATCTAAATGATTATGAAATCTTCTAATACATAATAGCAAATTGCTTGGTGTATGTCTAAACTGAGCATGCAAGGAACCTTTAAAAGTACTCTGAAAGTAAAAAATACAGTGACTTAATTGTGAAATGACAACATTTAAGTTATAAAAGTTTAGTTTTTCATTTACATTATCTTTTATTAAAATAAGAGGTTCAAACGGATTGACAATCAGAAATGTTAAATGATCATCTCAGAAAGTGATACTTTTTGATTAAATGATCATTGTGGTTGATCCATAGAAACATAGCTGGCTCTTATTCGTCCAAATGAATGCACAGAAAATTAAATCGGAAATGTTGCACTCCTCAATGGATGTCTATTGTGTTCAGAGATTTGACAATATTCATTCTACTTGATTCATTTTATCAATTTTTAGGAAATGATAATTTTTCAGCATAAAAGTGTTAGCATTGGTCACAGAGTTGGATGAAGGCCTGTCAATGTTAATTTCTAAACCAACAACCACACAGAAACACACAATCAGAACCTTTTATACTCTCTTCAATGCTTAATATAATATTAATCTTTACTGAATAATCATTTAAAATGTTGATTGACGATCAGTTTGTTACTTTGCATTTATTTACATTTCGCCTTAATATTATTATATTTGTATGTGTGTGAAATAGACATAAATTAGCATACCATAAACCACAAGTAGTCAAGAATTTTTTACTTCAAGTTCAGAAATAGACAGACACACAACATGGGATTAAATTCATAATAGAACTTTACAAAAACATGTGTAAATCTGTCGCTACAAATGTCCAACATGACCATGTACTGTAATTGACTGACAAAGTTCACATAACAATCTTATTTTGAAATTATTCTAGCTGACTGTTTATCCAAGGCAGAATGATTGAAGCACAATTCTTGCAAACAGAAAACTGATGGCTATTGGTCGCTCACTCCTTTTTAAAATTTAGTTGGAAAGTGGATGAGACAACAGCGATTATCAAGAACATAGCAAGTATGAGAAAGAAATGGTTTGTAAGTGGTGACATTGTTTCCAGTAACAAGTTTGTGTTGGTATGGAATTCAGTTTTCTTATGAAAGGTAAATATATCTAAATATAGACATTAAAAAAAAAATGACCAAAAATTCTATTATATAACAAAATGGTCTGTATAATAACAAATAAGGACTTAATTAAAACATTAAAAGATTATATAAAAAGAATAAAAAGACTAATGAAAATAATTTTATGATACATTTTATAATGTTTTGGCATCATTTATTTTTAATTTAGTCAGGCATGGGATTGAGCTGACGTCATAAAAAAACCTGAAAATATAAAAAAGACTGAAAATCGCCATAGACAAGGTCTTACATATAGGAAAAACTTAAAATTGAACATTCTTTTAATTGAAAAAAGCCTGAAAAGCCAGAACAATCCCATGCCTGTTTAGTACTACTTATATTCTAGAAATATGCAGCAGTACTAATGGGTTAAACTGAATACCATTTGAAATGTATTTTCTTACATAATGTTTTTGACATGAAACTAGAGGTGGATAAAGGTGGATGTAGAAAAAATAACCAACATAAACTGTATAAAAAAAATTCTATGAGTGCTGTCCTTGACATTTTTATTTTTACAATTTCATATATTTTTTATAAATTGATTGCTTTATGCTTTTTTGATACCATTTGACCAGCTAATAAATTGTGTCCTTAAAGTTCATCTAAAAATGTTAGATGAACTTTTCTGAAAGAATAATGATTAAGTTTTTAAAATAATCATATTGCATCATAAGAACATTGTAGGTTTGCATGCCGGAGATTTTACCAATAGTTACATACTTACATATTATTTAGTAACTGTGATTATAGTGTCAATTGTTTTTATTTATTATTTAGGAATTTTGAATGATACAGAGATGAGATTGACGTTTAGTCAAATCACCAGAAAAAATCCACAAGACTCTATTATTAACCAAGAGCATGGCTATGCAGGAGTGTAGTCTCTAAAATCATCACCACTGCAATATGTTTGAGGTTTAAGACCTAGAAGGCATCTAAGGGCATATAGAATTCTCAAATATTGATCTAAAGATCTACAAAATTAGTCATTTTTGACAGTGCAGTTATGTTTTTTAAGGTAATTAGGTACAAGGCTTATGTGTAGAAAGAGAGATTACAAAATATAACAGAAAATTAAAAAAATTCAGAGTGATTTTCGCTGCCCTCCCGCCCCTACCTTATATTTTCAACCCTGATTTAAACGAATTACAAAAATGATCATTATCACTCTAAAATCTGCAGAATTCCATGAAAGAATCTTATCCCTGAGGATAAATTATAAACATTTTTAAACAACCTAATCATAGACAGATCTAGTCATCCTCAAACAAGGGTACTTTTATATTAACCTAGTCTGTTTTCCATGTTAATTAATGCATATAAACTCATATGATGCCCTACTATAGCAATAAATAAATAAGGTATATAAATAAATAAAATTCCAGTGCTGGAATTTCTATTCATTATATTTTCACCACAAAATAATCACTCCTACTAAAATTGCTTTTTTGAGTAGCGAAATATGGTTAGTTATCATCCCATTATGTTTTTTCTATGGCAATTACACACCCTATGGCAGTTAGCAATTTCCTAACTTTTTATATATAAAATTGGGCCATGCATACCCAAGATCTTGGTAATAATTGACATTAAAAAATCCTGCCTCCCATGTTTCTAAAAAAAATATATTTAGGTTTCAGCCAATTTTTAGGTTTTCCAGTTTTAACATCTTTTAATATATTGGATATATTACCCTTTTTCTATTCTTTGATATATATATAAATAACAATTTTGATTGTATGCCAGATATATCCTCTTAAGTCCTAGGGCTACATGTAATGCAGGCTGTAATATCAGTATACTATCCCATTTATGACTTATTGTTTACCACCACTCATCATAAATGTTACATTATAAAACATGCCCCTTTCATAAAAATATTCATAGAAATTTAAAAAATCACATATTTTAAAGAAAAAGTTTGCTTTTATAGCATAATTGAAATTTGTTGGATCTACATTTGTAATTATGTATAATAATTTACTTATATTTAAAAATAAGTGATACTTAATGAAGATCTGCCAAATAAACCAAATATTTGTATGTTATAGTGAGTCAGTTCAGCACATCAGATAACTTGTTTCCAACATATTTCAATGAGATTTAAATTTGCAATTTACTTAGAAAAATCAGCACAATTTATTTTGATTATTGTATTTATTTCACTGCAAATGAGAAAAAGATGATTTAAAAAATAATTATTATATAATGTAAAATTGCAGATCTGAAATTTTAGTGCAATATCATCCTGGATTGATAACTTAGCACATTAAAAAATATTATAATAATTGTGAAAAATAGATTTTTAAGTATAAATGACAAATTTAGCTTTTTTAGGTGATGCAATTTACTATTCTGCTTAATACTCTCAGCTCACCCTATTCATGTCATGGTTTAGAGTACATAAAATGACCCTTGTATTTATTTAAAATCTCCAAATGAGGGTAGGAATATAATATATATAGATAAGCTGTTCCAATTAACCAATGTAAAATACATTGTAGGTATAGAGACCATTCTACAAATTCTGTTCTTAGTTCACATTAGCATGTGTTCTGATTAGTCATTTTTTTATATGGGCAGAAAAATTGGGGATTAGATGTGTTCTGATTGGCTGGATTCTGATTAGCAGGAGTAGACTATATAATATATCTATTAACACAAAATAATTTTGAATCAAATAAAATATTATAAGGGTTGAAAAAGATATAATGATTAGAATGAATCTTGAGAAAATGTTTGTAGAGTATTCCATTAAAGTTTTAAAAATTACACTAAACTGCATTTTAAAATTATATGTATTAGTTTATGGTCCAAAAGCAAATTAAAACATAAATACCCATGTGTTTAATTTTGGTTAAATATTATTGAGAGAATTTACTGCCTAGCTTACTTACTTAAAAACACAAAGTTAAAATGTCAAAAGTACTTACAATACCTTTAACCTACTCCCAAATAGTTATGAGCATTGTACTATATATATAAAACAATAGATGACATATTTGAAATCTGTGATAGCATTGAGAAATACTCATTTGCCTGAAAAATAGTGATTTACCAGCCAGCCCTCATTCCATGTCATTTGTGTGCCAGGTAATTTATAGGGTTCACTCATTTTTTGAAAAATAAAATTCCAGGATATTTTCAGGACAACTCAAAAATTTATAAGAAAGTTTAGAATTTCTGTGAGTTAAAAACAAAATTAATTGCTTTGTGCATGTTGACAACTGTTTGTGGACCTGACCATTTGTGGACATTTTAATTTATGTCTTATGCAATCTACAATGAATGTCCATGATTGGTCTGAAAAGTTTTTTTTAGCTGTTGACAATGATTTGTTGATAGTAAAGGATTGTAATTTATTAGAAATTATACCTTTGTTTCATGTATAATAAAAAATACAGACCTGATTACCCCAAAAAACTAGAAAGTGTAAGTTACTTGACTAAAAAATGTATAAAAGCGTATTTGCTCAAACAAGAGAAAAAATCAGTTTATATTAGAACAAAATAACGTGTATACCATGGATATAGGAAAATTTAATACTGATAAAGGTATAAGTAATGAAAATTACAAGAAGGTATATGATAGTTATGCAAAAAAGTATTTATATGAAAATTCAGTTGATTGTAAATTAGGTACAACATAGAATGTAAGCTAAAATCAGCAATCTTAAAAAACAATACTATAGTATATGACACTAAATAAAATAAGTATATGCTAAAATAAATGTTTTATAAATTCGGTTTATAGTAAATTACAGAGCACAGAGCAAGTTAAATAGATTACTTTTGTAATCTTTTAATGTATTGTAATATGAGACGAGTATAACTTTAAAAATGTATTAAAAAATGGATTCAAAAACGTATTTGATTTCTCTTGGTACCCCTTGATAAAAACTAAAATGTTTTGTACTTATACATTCAAAAACGATATTCAATAAACAATAAATGGAAAAAAATTCCAAAAAAACATAAAATTGCCTTAAAAACACTTTTTAAATTTTTTTTGTTGTTTTTATCAAGGGGTACTAAGGGAAATTGAATATGTTTTAGAATCCGTTTTTTGAATACATTTTGAGTTTTTTGAGGCAATTTAATGTTTTTATGGATTTTTTTGAATACGTTTTTAAAGTTCTACTCATTAATATGGGGCTGTCCATAAGATATGTGACACCTGAGAGGGGGGGAGGGGTGTTCTGAAAATGTCAGACTGTCATGGGGGGGGGGGGGGGTAGTTAGTGCAGTGTCCCATGATGCTGAAAAAAAAGCAAGAGTGAACACTCTATGTATTTTACTTGTACAAGTTTTATTACTATCTGATTAATTAAGATATTATATTTCTG
>JAUZNC010058301.1:0-11526 GCA_034780395.1 Vannuccia rotundouncinata | reverse complement strand
GCATAATGCACATGGCCAGCGGCAAAGAAACAAGGAAGCATTTGTTTGAATGCCTCAAGATGCAACAGCCATTCAGCTACCGCTCAGCTCGGACGAGTGATGTAACTGTGATATCTCATGACACTGACGTTTTCATTCTCTTGCTTCATTATTATCACGCTAGAAGCATGTAAAATCGTATCACCATGGAATCACCAAGCCATTGTGTGGCGTTCACTGGAAGATAGCAATCCGCTTGAACTTGATGCAGAAATGTACGGATAGGTGAAAGACTCGAAACTAAAGACGCTACAACCGGTTCCCTTTCCCGCAAATATAGAACTTGCCCAGAAACTGTCATGCGTATGATCAGATGTGGATGCAAGAGTGACAACTCCTGCAGAACTCATGCTTGCAGCTGCACAAGGGACGGTTTGAAATGTACAATATTCTGTGCTTGTTATGCTGCAGAATGCAGGAATCTTACTTAGCTGTCCTAATTACCGTACCACAAACTCAATGTTTGGAAAACAAACATTTTTAATGATTTTCTGTAGTTGGAACCATTAATACTTTTTCAATTAGTACTCTTGTATATTATAATTATAATTCAATCAACATATATTATAATATTGAATTTGTATGTTTTTGTTTTAATTTTGTAATACGGCAGCCATATTGGCGGCCATATTGGATTTCCCTATGATGCAATCTCCAACCAGTCAAATAAATAGTTTCAATAAATTCCTTGCCCCTCAAAACATATGGTTAGACACCAAAATTATCCTCCTAGGTCAAATACTAACTGTGTTATAGTGAATTATCTGAAACGGCAGCCATCTTGGACGCCATCTTGAATTTCTCAAAACGCTCAAGGGTGCCTGGAGTGCACCCGGCAGATTCTGAAAGAGTAGACCCTGGGTTACCAAAATCAATCAAAAAAGAAACTTTGCATGAAATTTCCAGGTTCAGTCAAAAAATTGGATTTAGCAACCGGACTAGTATAGGAAAAGTCAAAAAATCAGGTGTAGTTAGTAAGAGTCAGGGGCGACGGCATAGTTTTAAAAGTGTTGAAGCTCTTTTAAAAAGTAAGGTGCTCGCCATATACGATATTTTTATATAAAAACAAAACAAGATAATATATCTTCTTAAAAAATATATTTATATTTCCAACTAAATAGATGTAATGTTATATTACAATTAATTTACAAAATACATGCTGGATCAACCAGACTGTTTTAATCTATATATATATATATATATATATATATATATCAATAATCAATACGAAATTCATTGGAATTATTAATTCATTTTATTATTATTATTATAACTAGCTCCTATATACTTTCCACAGATATCTACTGACTTTGCCATGTCATGTCATGTCATGTCATAGTTAGTAGTGAGTAAATTTAGTTGCTAGAAATTATTTAGAGTGAGGGTTCTCATCGCTCGTTCTATATTTTTTGAGGTCAAGTGACATGGAAAATAGGTTAAATGGTATAAATACTTTAAAACCATCCAAATTATAATAAAACGTGCCTCATTTAATTGCACAAAAAGGCTTCCAATATAGTTCAAGTCTATAAATTAAGATGACTTATTTTTGTAAATATTGTAAATTGCTACACTGTTAAGGCGGGTCAATGTCATTGTCGATAGTAAAAAGATTTGCATGCAATCTCTCTGAAACTCATGGATTCGTATGGGGGGAGGGCTGACCAGAACAGTGTGCGAATCAATCTACCTCTATCTCTGACCTGACGGCAGATCGGAAATGGGAGGTTATAACGAATATAATATCACAGAATTGTATAATATCTTCTACCTTTCTTTCGTAAGTCACCCCTTTTTTCACCCTTTGTTCACCCATTGCGACAACATAGTTTGAAAAATGGGAATAGCTGTACCTATAACTTGTAGAAATTAAAACCATCAGCATAAATCTTTTTTTATTTCATGAAACTTCTCTGCATCAACCATATTCTTCTTGATGGAATCCATAAAAAAATCGATGAAACGATATGCTTGAAATTCAAGTTGATTAAACCATTTCTTTCAGAACGACATTAGGCCTTTGGGGCAAGGGAGTTTCAACTGATGGGCGTTAATTGAGGCTTGAAGGAATTATTTATAGATTACATAGCAATCTCGGATTTGGATTTAGAAATTTAATATAGTTTGAAGACTTTGTTACCTCAAAGTTTTCAATTAAATTTGTGCCACAAGGTCACAACTAGCAAATAATTATTCTTGATCGTCAAAACCCCAAATCATGTACTATGCCTTCCTATATGTATTTGGTTTAATACATTGACTTAAAACACCTCTCATTCCGTTTTCCTCATGTACGGGGCGTTTTGAGCTGATATACAGGGGACGGGGAAAATGAGGAAAATTATTAGTACATAATCCTTTATTACTTAAGCTATATTTTTTGAAATTCAATCGTTTTTTCGGCTTGTTAAAAGAAACATATTTTATAGTTAGTCTACCTTTATGTTTCTGAGCTATATAATATAATTACACCAATTATTGTACCTACACTTTTTTTAATAGAAATAATATCAGTTATAGTTCATTTTATTACATTTTTTATAATACAGTTGCATTAAAACCTTTTTACTCCAAGCATAAATATCAATCAACAAATCATGGTAAGTAATATTTTACAAATTTTAACCTTTTATAAATAACTATAATAAATTAATAATTAAAGTAATAGGCATTTATCATGTAGATAATCAATTAAATAAGTTACAGAACATATATCCGTCAACATAGAATAGAAATGCAATATTCTATAAATTATTGAAAACATTTTAAAATTCATCACTAGCAAAACATTTTTTAATACACTAATTTGTTTTAAATGTTACTATGCAAATGTATAAAAATTCAAAAACCAGTGGTGATTGTTACTTAAAAAGGTAATTTTTTGTATATTCACATAAGTTTAAAACCTCGTAAATAATAATTATAAAATTATATCAATTTTGTAGTGAAATATTTTTTAATAAATATATTATATATTTCAATGTAATTTTTGTTTGCTAAAATCATAAGAAATTTTATTAATCCCTCTTTTTCTTTAATTCCGGTTTTTGAAATTGAACAAAACGTCTTATTTGAAGAAAATTATCGGTATTTTATTTATTCTTTTAAATTACCCAGGCATTTCATTGTCAATAAATTCTTTACATTCTATGGGAACGGCTTTATTACGTCAAAAAACCTACCCATTTTATATGCAACCAAATGACATTATAATGTTAAAGCTTGATCCATTTTTAAGACTGAATATTAAAGCACAAAATAAAAAAACGAAATATTATGAATCTATATTGCTGACATTCAGTTATATAGCTGTATAGCATAGGCTAATCTAGCTATCCTGGCATGAGGTTACTTTTGCATTAATCTAAAAAATTGTAATATTTTGCTAAAATGCTCAAAAAGATTTGTTCAATTAGTCTCTAAATCATCCATTTTTCATGGTATTGAACATATTTAAAAAATATATATTAAACTCCAAGATGCCAACTATTCACATTTAAAAAATATAAATAAGAACCTTAAAAAATTTTAGTCTTCTGTGAATACAGGTTGCTCATGTGTTGCAATTGCACACCCATGTTTTTATACAATTCCTATATGTTCACTGTTCATTTATAGCAAATTAGGCTCTGTTTGCAATCACATCCCTGAATTAATTGCATGTGGTCAAAATAGTTATTCTGAAATTATTAAGGAGGATCTGCCATTATAATTTTATAAAGATTTTTTTTAAATATTTTTTTTATTAATTATTTATATTTATTTTTTATAATTTCCCTCTTATAGACTATCTATATTCATTGACTATATGCAAGGTATGGATACAATTTAATCCAGAACATTTTCATCTGCTAAACATTTTTACTCTCCTAAACTACAAATCGCCTATAAAATAACACATTATGACATAGGTATACTTGTATCACACATACTCTTGTAACTTTTTTTCCCATCTACATTAAATAAAACATAATATCATTAAACATAAAAGAAGATCACAGCATCAATCAAGAAAATCAACTTTTAAATAAAAAAAAAATAGTCTGATGATAAACTACAACCTATACTATCACACTTTACTAAATTATATAGTTTTTTATTTTATAAATTATAATTTTATTCTTATATATTTTTATATTATTCTTACTTTTCCCAAGTTTTCTCATGTTTCCCAAGCAGATAAGTATTACTTGAGCTAAAGGTTGAATTTGACTTAGTTTGTATATAGTTTTTTGTTAATATTAAAGATTATATTTTTAAAATTACTAGACATGGGATTTAAGGCAAAGTCTGAATATGCAACATTTCTGAAACAGAATGTAGCAAATTAGGAGGAGGAAAATATTAGAAAAAGCCAAAACGATGAAAAGGAAAGAATGGAGAAACAAGTTCAAGAAGACATTTATCCCTTTTCAAAGTGAAGGAATGCAAACATGAAGAAAAGGTTAAAAATGGTACTGCCACTCATCTAGAAGCTAAGGTGGCTGTTCAGAAAGCACTCTTGATCCATTACAGACAGCACAAAAATAAATGTATCTTGCTATTGAAGCATCAATATTTATGGAAGAAAAAAAATGAATTAAAGGCCATTGAAAAGGTCTTTGGTGGATCCAAGTTAAAATATGTATTCAGGTTTTGATGGTTTTGTTGCCAAACATTTCAAAGAAGAATGTTTCTAAATAACTGCTTTATTAATATGTGCAAATATAGACATGAATGTATACATCCATGTATAGAACCATTGTTATTAACTTATATTTGTTCTTTGTGTATGCCATTGACTAGGCTTAAAATATTTTACGTAGGGGTTAAGATATTATATCTAATATTGTAAAATATACAGCATTTTAAATTGATTATATACAGGGTGTGGTAAAAGTAACCAAACCCTACCATCTATTTTAGTAACATTATAAAACAATATTTTGTACTAATGAATAAGTAACCTAATCAGAGAATTATGTATAGAATGGAATTTTTCCAGTAACCTAATAGGAGCAAAATAGAATACTAGTAGTATTTATTTTCCTGTCATCAAGGCAAGATGCACATTAACAATACAGGAATGTGCTGCAGATATTAAGGATTATTATTCCACCCAGAGTTACATACATGTCAAGAGAATTGGGTTACCAGATTTTGCACCTGAAAAATTGTCCATGTATGATTTAATATCCAAGTTTGTGGAATACCAGTAGTACAAGTGATGCATCTTGCTCTAGGCAACCAAGTTTTGTGATAAATCAGGACCTTTCTTCTTCAAAGGTACATCTGCTGCAAGAAAAATTGTGCCCATTGCTTTCCCTGTGCTAGCAAGAGGATATTGACTAGTTATTCTTTCAAACATGATGGTTTTCCACCACACTACATCAACATTGTGAACACTTAGATAGATAGGGACCTAGTGGCCTGCTTGATCTACTGATTTGACTCCCCAGTGTTACGTGCATTAGCCCAGATGTATCCAAATTGAATAATATTACTTCTGATTCCTGCTATATTACTTGTGATGATTTAGAGACCACTGAAGACCATTTAAAGGTCACCAATTTGAATATCTATAATATTTAAACACTTTACATGTTATCTACTTTGTTTTCCATTAATAAAAACAATTTTTATATATTGCTACTACTCAATAAACAAATTGATATTAAAATACTTTATTTTCTGTTAATAAAAATATTGTTTTGTATTATTACTTAAATACATCATAGGGTTTGGTTACTTTTGATGCACCCAGTATATATATATATATATATATATATAAATGTGTCTTTTTTTCTGTAATTTTTTGAAAGGCCTGCAAATATTGGGATACAAATTGCAGTGGTAACACTGAAAATCACAGCAAATTAAAAATTTAAATCAAGTAATTTCAGTCTTTTGATTTTCATTTAAATACTATAATCTACTCCAGCTAATAAGAATTACTGGCTTATCAAAATACATTGAATTGCTTATTTTTGCCTATTTGCACACTATTAGAAAAAATATATTTACTTATCTTCATTTGGGGATCACAAATAATCCAGAGGACATAATTTTTGGTAATCTATACCTACCAGAACCATGACAATTATAGGGTAAATCATGACATATATAGAATGAGAGTATTGGACAGGTTAGTTAATTGTGTATAGATCACCTATTCATAATATAGCTCATTTTCTGTACTACATTAACATATTTTTGTCAATAAAATCAGAATTACTAATGTATCTTCATTAAAAAGATTATCAGATGGAAATCATTTAGGCAGTATTTTATATTAATAAATAACCACAATTAAGATGTG
This sequence comes from Vannuccia rotundouncinata, assembly GCA_034780395.1. Lineage (NCBI taxonomy): Eukaryota > Metazoa > Platyhelminthes > Proseriata > Coelogynoporidae > Vannuccia > Vannuccia rotundouncinata. The sequence continues at coordinate 5,189 of JAUZNC010058301.1, read as the reverse complement.
AAGTGTTAAATAAGGAGTCTGTAACTGTTCTATGCTTGGTAACATTGCATTGATAGTGATACTGTAAAGTTCTTTGTGAAAATGTGTTGTCTTTAATGTTTTAATCAGCAAGATAATTGAATAATGTTAAATCAACTACTGCCTATTTTCATGAATTTTTGTAAGCGAATTCTTTGATAAATAATTAATATGTAGTTTGAAAGGGAACCTACCTTCACCAGCGATGACAGTCTGTGATTTTTTTTATGTTGTAAACTACAACATAATTATGTTTAAATATTTTGAATCTACTTTAGGGTATTCCAATGAAATTCCAATTTTTTACAAATACATATTATTTTATTGTCTTGAAAGAATAAATTTCACTATTATTATTCAAACTGTGATATTTTATGCTATTGTCAACTTTTCTTTTATGACAGTAGAATTCTTGTAAAAAATAGTTAGTTAATAGTTACTATTTTTTGTTAAAACACAAAAAACATTCTAAATTAATGTACAATAGTTAGCATTCTAACCATAAATTATCATCTCAAACTATACACCATCCTTATTTTTTACAGGAAATTACTGGAAAAAAATATGTAATAAAATAATAGAAATATTTACATCAAATTTACCAAAAAATATTAAATTTTCTGCTTGGCAAGTTATTGAAAGTCTATTTCAGAATTTTATGTCCATTTTTGAAAATTTCAATCCATTAGAGAAACATAATTAGATCAAAAAATCTCACAGACACAAGACAATAGTTTCATGAATATTCGAGATGTCTATAGTATCTGAAGGAGAATTGCAAAAGAGGAACTCTGTTTTGAATGATTTCATTTAAGTTTATTAATATTAAACCACTTTGACTGGAGACACAATATTCCAAAGTTGATTTATTTGAATACAATTCAGTAACTTGGAACAATACATAAATATCATCTGAACGAGTAGTACATATCGATAGAGAAATTTTGAATTGATAATTATGTCAATAGCTTCTCTGAGATCAAGGTAAAGGATACTAGTAATAAATATATTGTAGTTACTACTAATTCATTGTCTTTTAATTAGACCAACTTCTGCGGAAATGAATCAAAATAATAAGCATGTTAGTTCTTTATAACGAGTTAGTAATTAAAAGTTCATCAATACAATTCAGTGTCTTATGTTTTTATTTCATTAATAATTTGATTTTTTTAAATTATCTTTTTATGTTATGTATATTTACATATATTACCTTTTAGTATCTACATTTTTAACATTAAATGGAAATTTAGGAATAAATCAAGAATTTGTTTGGGATTTAGCAACTCTGTTAATTTATTACAAATTAATTTTCTCATCATATAAAATTACATTGATTATGTAATACATTTTTTACTGTATTGACTGCTCTTATATAATGATGTGTATAATTATGTATGTATATTTTTTATAATTGTTTTCCAAAAGACTAACATGCAGAACTCTTTATTATGTAACCATTATATCATAAAATGTTTGATAAATCGTATATATAATTAATAAGAATATTTTCTAACACAATGACTGCAAATGAATAAAGTATATAATAGTAATATATGGGGTATAGTATACTATTCTATTTTTCAATACCGCTCCTTGATAGAGATTGTCCAAAAGGGGTTGAAGAGTAGTAATTTAACTTATTTTTTTAATACAAAATAAAACTTTTGTTTTATTACTTTATTTAATATTATCCGGAATTGATTTTTTTCTGTGGTTTTTAATTATTAAAAATCATTTTTTTTGCTTCGATAATTTTAAAATCAATTATACCATTTTTTTAAAAAACATAGAATTTTGGTTCTAACCAAAATCTTATAGGTTTTTTATTTAAACTATAATATATCTCAGAAACAACCGAACTAACTTACTTAATGAACTAATATTATGGAATTTTGTTAAAAATAGAAATAATAACATATTTTATCTTCTTGCATTCTGGAGAATTATTATATATTTATTTTGTTTAAATAATAAATAATTTAAATATTTCAAATAGACCATCATAAAAATTGCATACTCAACAATTTATTGTGAATAATGTGAATGGAATACTATTTAAGTTATTGATCTCAGTTTTTGGCCTTAATACAATGCATCGCCTTATTATTGGCCCTATTATAACAGTATTTTCCAGCAAACCTCATTTAAAAATATAATACAGTATATTATGAAGTTTTGTTGATTGTTATAATCTTAATTCAGCAATTGAGTAAAGGTTATTTTTTCCAATTAAATTCGGCATGACTAATCGCTGTAATATTCTTTCTGCAAACTTTCACGGTATTATAGTTGCGTTGCAATTTGTATAGAATGTTTAGTAGTATAGACTGCCTTTGTATTCCAGAGTAACGCAATTGCCCTCATGCTCGCCTTTCTGGGCCGTCAGTCGACACTTAGCTGTCAAATATGTGACAAGGAGATTTTTGGGGAACTCGGAGTGCCCGACAAGTGTCAACACACCTTTCACATTGACTGCTTGAAGGATCTAGCAGACATAGCCAGGAGTGAAAGTAGTGATGCTTACTGCCCCATCCCAGGGTGTGGAACAACCTTCCAACAGATTTACGTGAAGAAGACCAGCGGTGGCAAGATTCTCCGCAGTGTCATTGTTGGTTCTCATGTCGACTGTCCTATCTGCTGTGAGCCTGTCAAGAATCCCATCGCTATGCCGGAGTCGTGCAATCACATCTTCTGTCTGTCGTGCATCCTGGAGTGGAGCAAGGTGCGTCACGAGTGTCCTCTTGATCGGGGATTCTATGAATTGATTCTGGTCAGTGACTTCATTGGTGGCCCCATAAAGAAAAGAGTAAGACGTATTCTACCTTGAGATCAAATTTTACTATTTTGAGATTTGAATGCAAATATTTGCATTACATGCTGATTAATTAGGTACTTAGTTTAGTAAATGTTATCTCAATATATTTCATAAAATAGTTATTTGCTTCTTTAGTGTAAAACATATTTTTGATAATTCTAGAGATTGACTAAATCTGTATTCTGTGGTTTTGCCTCATAACAAGCCCTAACCTATAGTTCGCCTTCTAGCCTAGTTGTAGCTAGGTCTTGAGTACTTGTTGTTTGTACACACTTAATTATCAAACTGATCTAGATCAAAGCCCCACCGGTGAGTCAACCAACTCCAGTAGAAGAAGAAGCCCAACCCCCGGTGTCCGCTGCTATTGACTACACGGTGTGTGAGGTCTGCGGTACCGGCGATAGAGAGGAAATTCTTCTTCTCTGTGACATCTGTGACCGTGCCTATCATACCGTCTGCCTCCCACAGCCGGTCAGGAGAGTGCCCAGGGGGGACTGGCATTGTCCGAATTGTGCTGTTACTAGAACCACAGAGGTGAGCTATGCTGGTCACTTCCACACTCATGCAAAACTCGATGAAAGCAGTGTATAAACGAATGAATGGCTGTGTATTATTCCATTCTACTCATTTTCAAGGGATTAATCGAGGGAAGGGGGTTCTTACCTACACTCTGTTTCTACCGGGATGGTTATGCTGTTAGTATCAGGCGATTTTTAATTTAACTTTAATTTTGTGGTTAAAGAAATGTATTTGAAATATTGAAAGAACAAGAGTTGCCTGGTTATACTATGTTTCATTATCAACCACTTGTCCCTTAGTAAATTAAATGGGGGCTCTATATTTGATTGATGTGAAGTGTTTCGTAGTATTTTTCATCGATTTATTAACGGGAGCGAATTAATAAGTATTGTGCAGAATCTTTCCATTTTAGAAATTAAAACTTAACCCATTAAATCCCAAGCTAATATTCAATGGAATTTGAAATAATGTTAACAGAAATAAATAATGTTTGGTAGCTAGTAAATCATATTTAGGCAAAAAAAATATCATATCCCTAAGCAGCTATTGTCCATGGGCATGTTCCACAAGTGGAACATTGGGATCTTCTGATTATTCATTATAGAAAAATAAAAATAAAAAATGTTTTCCAAAATGAAGTATTTATTGATGTATACAGTTAGGCAATAGATGTAATATGTTCGGAGTAATAATAAGGTCAGTCAAATATTTAATTTACATGCGGAAATGTACGAAACAATTGTCAGAATGTAATTGAACATTGCACTTTGAGCATGCAATTTTGGTGTTTTTTTTTGCACACTTTACATCGTCCTTGACGGCCAGAGGATACTGGCAAATGCTCAAGTAATACTTTTCTTGCATCAGTGACAGGCATTCGACTGGGACCTGGACGGCGAGATACTTTGTTTGGGGTCTTTTCCAAGAGGACTCGAACAACCGACATGCTTCTCTTTGACTTCCAGACAATCTGTCAATTTTAGAATTACTCGTTCTCCAAGAGGCCCTTGTAGCGATTTATCTTTTCCGGTGTAGATGTCAAAGCGAAAAGGGTATCCAGTTGATGAGGCTAAAACCCACAATTTGTATCCGAATTTCTCCGGTTTTCCCTTGATGTACATCTTGGCACCATGTCGTCCATAATATGGCACCATTTGCTCATCAAGACTGAGTTCTTTTTCAAACACACCAAACTGTAGTAAATTCTCCTGAAACAGGTTTATGAATGGCCGTAATTTTAGAAGCTTATCTCTTGGATTCAAAGTATTGTTGTCTGCTAAGTGGAAATATTTTTTTATGTCTTGAAATCGATTTCTGGACATCTTTTCATAAACAACAGGCACCCCAACGTCTTCATCAGTACTGAAGTATAGGCGCTCATTTGGAAGTGTGTGATAACCACTTAATAAGATTATCCCAAGAAATGTCTCCATCTCTTTTTCGGAAACCAAGAAATTATGATTAAATTTTTCAGAAGCATATTTGTTTGTCTGGGTTACACACAAATCAAGCAGCCTTCCATCAAAGATACATTGAAAAAGTTGGAATGGGGAGAAACCTGCTAGTAAGGGATGCGTTTCTTCTAATGGCTCTGGTTTTGAATCTCTCATTTTAGTAGTCATTTTTTCTCCTGTCTTCCATTTTGGTGCTTCTATTTTCTGTTTCTTTCCTAGAGGTGGGGGAGGGAGAATTTCTTCATTTTCAGTTGTATGTACTTCAATTTGCCCGGGTACATCATGTATGTCGTTCTCGAATAATTCCTCGTCATTCAGATCTTCCTCATCAGTTACATTTCCATCTGTGTTGTCTGGAGGAAGAACAACCAATTCAATATCCT
>JAUZNC010058300.1:0-11528 GCA_034780395.1 Vannuccia rotundouncinata | reverse complement strand
CCAATTAATATAACTTGTGCTAGTAATTTCGTTGTTTTCTATATTTATATTCACTAACATCGGGATACTTGCTACATAGTCTAACATCTTAAATTGAATTGAAGCAAGCATTATCCAGATCAGTACTATATAAATATATCTAGTATATTGAATGTAATATAAACAAATTTTTATTTGAAATAAACATGTTATATCTAGTGATAGCAGTGGGATAGCTGTCTAAAATCTTTAATCTGGTGGAAGTCTATACTTTTGAGTCTAAATAAACAATTTCTAAATGCTAATCGGATAACGACATGAGAATTACATACAAATTATAAAACTGCTTTTCCTTTGAAACCCTTCATTTTTTTTAATGTAATGTATTAAATAAAAATAAAACATACTTAGATAATGATCAATAAAAATTTCTTATATTAAAACTTGAAATATCAGTTCAAGATATAAACGAAACTAAAAACAAAATGCGCAAATTTTTATTCTTTTTACTAATTAACTGAAAAAACAAAAGAAATAAGCAAATTCCCAATGTAGGATAAACTGCATAATTATGACGTCATGTAAAAATCAATCTATATATGAAAAATGTAAAAGTGTCAATCTGTTGTGTTATAATCTTTAAAGATTAAATTGCATAGCAATTTTATTGAAAAATATTATTAACCTCAAAATTTAAAAAAAATTATTTATTTATATTTATTAATAAAATAAATAACTTTTTTATCATTATTCTACAATGTATTCAGTATGTCTGAATAACTTGTGTATTATTTATTGACTAATATTCAATAGTACTAAACGTCCGCGGAGGAATATATCTATATCGATAATCAAGACAAAATGCATAGGAATTTTATATGCATTTTAATTACACACGATATTAATTTTTAAAGTAGTAATTCAATCAATATATTATGATCAAAAACCTATTAAAATATATAATATTTATTGAATTCCATCTTTAAAACGAAACTAATCCCGCGTATATAATTAAAATGCGTTCTAGACGTTTTTTGATCAGTTTCCCTATCGTAGACAAAATATTTTAAAAATTCAACATTTTTTAATTTAAATAATTTGTATAGTGCTATACATATAACCTGATATCGTTACTCTATGCATATAACAATTATTTTTAATGCTCTTAAATTTGTCAAAAATTTATTTCTAATTAAAATGTGTATAATTCAGCTATCATATATCCAAAAATGGCATCTAGGTAGGTACATGATTAGTGACAAATTTTTACTAAAGAAACTTTTACAAAAGGATAATGGTAGATATACATGCTGACCTTCGGATGTTGATATATACAGTAAGTAACATAATAATAATATCTACACCTACATATTATTATAATATTTAATTGTTTTTCGTAAGAAATATGGGTGTATAAACTTATAATTCGAGAGAAAATTCAGTTTACTTTTTATAAGAATAATATGGTCGACTAATCTGTATATTGATATTGGAACAATCGTGCATTTCTATTCGTATTTTAACATAATTTAGAAATGATAATTTATAAATACAACAATTCAATAAGAAATAAAACAGGGTAGATATATCAGCGATAATTATATTGGATATGTTTTCTGTCAAATGTATAAATTATGGTTTTATAGAAAACTTTCAATACTTAAAGCAAAATACAATAAAATAATTGAATTACATGCATAACAAATAGGACATGTAGGATATCAAATTTACAAACAAAGATCAAATTATTCTGGCAAATGAATAAATACTAATGTTCATCTTGTCATAACAATAGATTATCCAACTAATAAGTTAATATAAATCTAAAAAATTGTACCACATTAAAAATTCTTATAAATACACTGCAGTGTTTGTGAATGATATGTTTTATACAAAAATACTTGACACCATGTAAATAACGCGTGAATAATTCGAAATATGAACAGACATGAATTAAGAGATACAAAATCTATAGATAATAATTATAAGATCTAAAAACTGTTAATAATTTCCATTCCAGATATTTAGTAGTCAGAATTTGGGTCCCCAAGTTTCACAGGAATTTCTCTGTCTTCTGACAACCGTTGCGGTTTTCTGCAACAAATAGTTTTAGATATTATTTATAGTGTTAGCGATGATGTACGTGGGAATATAAATATGCAGAAAGTTTAACGTGCTATTAATCTTTTCAATTTATAATTTTTTAAACTGTTACAGTTATCTAAATATTCATTAAAATATTAATGAATGTAAATGAAATTATCATGTTTTCTAATTTAATCAATATATTTTAAAATTACACTATCTGTATATACATTGAAAGGGCTAATTACGTTGACAAGTATATAACCATGGAAGAGGTGCCAACCATGAAGTCTTACCTTGAGAGAGTGTCAACCCGATGAAATGAATCAATTATTTTTAGCAATTTGATTTATAAAACTAAATAAAACATGTTTACAAAGTTAAATATTTTGCAGTAAAAAGGGATCAACATAGTCTAACTAGTGTGAATTCAGCGTTACACAGCACTCTTAAGTAACTAAATCACCCAATCAGTGAATGTTTCACTCGTGAAAAGTGAAGGCAAGACGAAACCTTTTAGGAAATACCAATTGGGCTTAATGCTGTAACACAAGAACATCGCTGACAAGTGTCACTGATGAGGCAACGTTAATCATAGACAAGCTACAGAACATGTTTAAAAAGGTGTTGCGGTAGAATTACTCAATTGGACAGGTAAATAAAATAGTAATTTTTCTTATATGAAATTGAAATTATCAAAATCTGAAGAAAAATGTTTAAAGCGTGCGATAAAAAAAACTAAATCCTCGAAGAATGAGTTATATTATTATTATTTTAATACTAAGTTGTACTAAACAGTTATTATATTTGTTCAAAGTGGAAATCTTTACCCGGAAAGGGCATCCTGGATCGACGTCTGCTGATCCTTCTTGAAGTCGAGCCATTTCTGTTCCCGGTTAAGATGCTTGGACACCTTCAAGTTGCACACAAGAACAGTCATCAATAATCAACCTCTTTTAAAGAAGGAAATGTGTCACAAACCTGTTGACTGGCCAGCACTCCGCGTCGTTCCGTCTGTTTAAGTCGGTCTTCCAGCTTTTTCACCACTTTACTGTATTCAGCAAGACTGGACTCACCCTGAAAGGGTCAACAAGAGAGTCTTACAACCACCCACAGAACATCCACAAGGCGACCTCTACCCACCTCAGACAGCTTGGACCGGGCCTCTGACAGGAGAACTGTGAGGTCCTCATTGCGCTTCTTCTGTCGGTCGAGTTCTCCCCGCTGTTGCGTCACCTTCTCCTCCATCTTGTTGGCGACGACGTGACACTCCTCCTTCCACCGCGCGCTCACCTTGTGTTGCATCGCCAGCATCTGGCGCATCTCGGTGATCGTCTGCCTCTGAGAGTCCACCCCGGTCTGAAGACGGCACTCGTACTCCTGCACCTTCAGCCGATTGGACTGCTCCACTAAGGCTGCCTGCTGAGCGGCTTTCCTGTCGCCTCGTTCCACCTCTTTACGCGCCTGCAAGGTCAACAACACGACTCGTCAGAGAGGAAGAAGAGCCCAGCAGCCGAGCTCCGGGAGATTACCTGCAGCAGGCGTGTTTCCGCTTCTTCCAAGAGAGCCGAGTAGCGCTGTGAATCAGCTTGCGCTCGCTCGGAGGTCTGATTCATCCCGATGATCCGGTCCCGCAGTTGATCAATCTAGACGGAAGTCAAGGTCAAATAGAGGCAGCTGTTGCCGCAAACACCCGCCCTAAACACACCTCTGTTCGGAGCTGCAGCCGCTCATTCCTCCAGTTGACAGACTCCCGCTCGCCCGTCGACCTCGCCGACTCCAGCTGCATTCGCATTTCATCTCTTTCTCTCTCTGCGCGCAGGGCTCGACTGTTCACCTCCTCGGAGAAGATGAGGTCGCTCTTCTGACGAAGACGCGCCTCCTGGTGCTCCTTCTCTAGCTCCGTCTCCAGGCGCTTCTTGTCCCGAAGGAGCCGCTCCATCTCCAGACACTTCTCAGACTTCTCCTGTTCACCACACAACAATTAAAACACCAACCAAAAATCGAAGGAGGCCGGCCAGAGGCACCTACCGTTTCCGCGATGTTCAACTCCTCGATGACCCGGCTGAGGTTCTGGTTGGCCTGCTGGCGCACAAGTTCCACCTCCTCGCGAGTCCTCGAGCCCGCCTCGTCCAAGAGACGGTCGATAGCGGACTGGAGACGGTCGCACTCCTCCTTGCTCTGTTGTTCCCGAAGCTCGGCCTGTTGACGCTCCAACACGGCGGCTTCCGCCATCTTGACGGCTTCAGAGACCTGCAGAGGATAAGACAGCCTGCTAGAGGTCACCTGCTAATCACCAACCGGTATTCGGCTCAAACTGCACCTTGAGAACCGCTTGATACGCCTGCTCCTCAGCCTGGGTCGCCTTGGTCTGCAGCTCGGTGATCCTCTGATCGTAATCACTTCGTTCCCGATGGTCTCTGTTGGCGTCGTGATCCACGTGTTCCAGTTTGGACTGCAGGGTGGCCAACATGAAGTAAACACGTTTACCTGGAACCTAAGATAAGGATAGGCACAGCAACAAACCCACCTTAAAAGCAGAACATTGTTTCTCAAGCATATGGACTCTTCGATTGGCTTCATCAAGGCGAGCCAACGCTTCCTTTTCACCCCGCGCATATCCCTCAATTGTGACTGCTACTCCAGCTTTATCTCGCTCTAATTCTTCCAGTTTATTTGAACCGGAGCGCTGTTCGTCACGAAAACGCCTGAAATACATGGTAACATTGATATTTAATGAACGTGTGCAAGAAGTATTGTCCAACCGCGATATATCAACGATACTGTTTAACAAAACATATTATGAATGTTATATGATTTCAAGTATGGTACTTTGAGAGATGTACTGTTAGATTACTGTTAGATGTGAGATGTACTGTTAGGTGTGAGATGTACTGATAGGTGTCAGATGTACTGTTAGATTACTGTTAGGTGTGAGATGTACTGTTAGATGTGAGATGTACTGTTAGGTGTGAGATGTACTGTTAGGTGTGAGATGTACTGTTAGATGTGAGATGTACTGTTAGATGTGAAATGTACTGTTAGATGTGAGATGTACTGTTAGATGTGAGATGTACTGTTAGATGTGAGATGTACTGTAAAGTGTGAGATGTACTGTTAGATGTGAGATGTACTGTTAGATTTGAGATGTACTGTTAGATTTGAGATATACTGTTGGATGTGAGATGTACTGTTAGGTGTGAGAGTACTGTTAGATTTGAGATGTACTGTTAGATTACTGTTAGGTGTGAGATGTACTGTTAGGTGTGAGATGTACTGTTAGGTTACTATTAGGTGTGAGATGTACTTTTAGATGTGAAATGTACTGTTAGATGTGAGATGTACTGTTAGATGTGAGATGTACTGTTAGATGTGAGATGTACTGTTAGATGTGAGATGTACTGTTAGATGTAAGATGTACTGTTAGATGTGAGATGTACTGTTAGATGCTGGTTAATCACAGAAGTTAATAATCTTTTCTTTATACAGTTTTAGTTCAGGTGTATCAGCCCAGGCTAATTTCTGACATGGTAACATCCGTATTAATCACGATAGTATAGTTATATAGCTATAGATAGTATAGGTCTCTAGCGTAAAGATATACACCGTTTTATAATGCAGACTCAGCGTTCTACTACCTATACTACGAAAAAGTTATATCTTTATTATTTACTTGTTAGCCTGTTTGAGTGTCGTAATCTCCTGATTAAGAGAAGTCACAGCAGAGTAGTACTGATGACGTAATTGCTCGGCCTGCTCCTCAACCAATCGGAATTGAGAATTACCTTTGATAGAAGTTAGCTCTTCTGCCAGCCGGTCAATTTCTTTCATGGACGTTTGCCACAGCTCAAAAGTTGTGTCTTTCTCCTGGAAACAAATAAAAAGAGAATTTGAAAATTGAATTCTGAGGATTTAGATACAATATAAACTATGTAGGTATCTTTAAACCTTTTTTACAAATAAACTGAGACCAACAGAACTATAACAGTTAATTCGTTATTATTATGTAACAGTTATAGAGTTTCTGTAACCATGAAAACGAAATAAATGCTTCTCACTCGAACAGCTTCGGCCAATTGTTGTTGAATGTTAGCAGTGGCTTCGTCCCCTTCCATAGCTCCGATATTGGCTGTAATACGAGTGTCGGATGACTCATGCTGCAACACTTGCATTTCATTGGTCACATGAGTTTTGATGTCACGTTGCAGACGACTGTTCTCAGTTATGAGTCTCTCAACTTGAGACTTGTAATCTCGAAGGTACTCCTTTATGGAAATCATAAAATAATAATTACAGTTCCTTTGGAAAACTACTTTCATAGACTAGTTAGTAAAATTAGTAAAATTACTTTTTGAGTGTCCAATTCAGTGGATAATTTGTCAATGGTAGAATCATATTCTTTTAGTAGAGGAGCTAAAAATCTAAAACATAATAATGTTGATTTTCAATTATGAAACTACTAACACAACTCCAAATATTACAATTTTGGGTAGCTATTTCTGATGTGATGTTCAAAAGGATTGCTTTACTTACTCTTTATGGCTGAACCAAGGTACTTCAGGTAATGTGTAATCAACCTGATAAAATAAATTTTTTGTCAAATAGTTAACATTATAAAACATTTCCACAAATAGAAAACTTACCTTAACATCTGGATGTGTCTGTGATTGGTACTTAGCAAGAGTTAAATTTAATCTTTGTACTAAAAAGAATATAACAATTTTAAATTAAATATAAAAAATACTGAGCAGAAATTAATTTAAACATGCAGGTATATAAACAGGTATTACAGAAAAGAATCTAAATTTAAAAAAAATATATCATGAACACCTTCAGAGATAATATGATTAAATATAATAATACTATATAACAACTTTAACAATTAGGATTAACAATTAACAATGCACTATAAACTATCATGTAAGCAATGGTTCTACAACTATCAAGTCTAATAATAATACATTATAAATGAACTAATTTGATAATATTATATATCAATAAATTTTCATATTGTAATTGAACTTTTTTTATAGTTTTGCTTTACTACAAAAAAGAGACAGAAAGATTACAAAATCAAAACAACAGCTTACAGAAAAACTTCCGGGTGTACTTGAATAGTGTGAATTTAAAAAATGCGTATCATTTCTAATTATGTAAAAACAGAATACTTCTATGTTTAAAGCTTTTCAAGTTAAATGAATCAATAATATATATATTTAAGTATTCAGGTCATGTATATAATGAGAATAGACTGGGTAAAATTTGTAAGACCAGTACCTCAGTCCGCAATTAGAACTGTCTGAATTTAATAAAAATGTATCCTGAAGTCAAATATATTATTTAATTGTAAGAAGTACAATGCTTTATTATTAAATATTTATAAATTAACCATTTAAAGTTTTTAGCCCGAAACCTAGCCCAATGCCATTTGCAGTAAAATAAAAAACTTATAATAATATTTTTCAGTTTATATAAATGTATAAATATCAATATTCTCAGAGTAATTTGCAGGTCCTGGGTTACTACGAGTCCTGGTGGTTCTAGTCCTTGAAGTAGAGAGTGACACAAAGGGCTGGATGGGCATCACATTTAACAGAAATATATATTATGTGTTTATATATATATACAGGGTGGTTCAAAAACGATACAAAACAACAAACTAATATTTACATATCATGTTATTTCCATAAAACGTATAATAAAACGTACAATATTACTTTCATAAATGTTGACACAATTTAGGTATGGTATATCATTTAAAGATGAAGATATACACTAAGGTAAGATATACACCAAGATAAAGCCTCTGTTACAAGTTGGTGTATGCAATGTACAATCAAGGGATGGTCACCTTTAACATTAACTTTGCACAATGAATGGAGAAAGATATTGTCATGTATTAAATGATAATGTTCGTCCTTAGTTGTCATGAGGAAAAGATCTACAACAGGATGGTTCTCCTCCTCATTTCTCTAAAGCAGAAAGGCCGATTCTTAATGATAAACTTCCCAGACATTGGATCTGCAGATGATTAAATGGCCGCCATGCTCACCTGACTTTTTTTTGTGGGGGTGAATTGAAAGATCGAGTGTACAAGAAAAATCTACAAATAGTCTACAATTGGTTTGGATAATTTATCAGAAAATTGTCCAGATCCCTTGTTTTATCTTTCAAAATGCCTATGCAAATGTTATGAAGAGGTTCAATGTTTGCTTAAACAGTGGTGGTGACAATTTTGAACATTTTCTGTAGTCTTCAAAATACCTTTATTCTTGTTGCTGATTTGATTAAATCATTCATCATTCACCAAGCATTGTAACATTACATACTTATATGCTTAAATCTAGTTTGTGTTTCAGATCGTTTTTTGCACCACTTGGTATATATAAAATATAAATAATTTTCATGTAACTATCAAATAGTGTCTATTTACCCATCATTTTATGAATAAATAGCAGCTATATTACCCAGCCTGCATTCCATGACTTTTTGGTGCCAGATATTTTACCTTTTCCTATTATATTATATATAATAGGAAATACGTATAGTACTATAGGCTTAGATCTATCTTTTAAGTATCATCCTAAACATAAATTAGTTAAAATATACTATTTACACAAAATTTACATAAACAAAAACTCCCCAACATTCACACTTCTGTATAATTTAGGCTGTCACTATAACTGAACTTACTTTAATATATTTAATAAAAAACAAATAAAACTTAAATATAGTTTATATATAGTAAAACCTAGGTGTTTATAATCTTGCAAATTACAAAGATGATTTATTGAAAGATAATGAGTTAATTTTAATAAAGTTATAAGTGATATGGTATTTGTTTATATTAGCATTATTAATCATATATTTTATTTCATCATATTTTTCTCTCTATATAGAGAAATATATTATATATTTTGAATAAATATATGTATTGGATAATGTACCTATAGCCTTTATATACAGGGTTTTAAAAAAATCTGGAAAAAACCATGGCAAGTGGCCTGCAGAGAGAGCCTATAAATCCAAGGTTGTGCTGATTTTTTTGAATTAAGACTAGAATGCATTCCCTAACATCTCATACATAGCTTACAGATATTAAAGTATGCATAAATCATGTATTTCTCCAGGAAATTAAGGACACTGCCCCCACCCCCCGTAACCTTCATCCATTTTATTGCACATTTTGCACATATTGCCCATCCAAATCTTGCCCAAAAAATCGAATTTCCAATTTAAAAACAGAAGATTGACAGGTATGTATTTATATTTTCAATCTTCATTCCTTATAACATATTCAAATTAAGGTTAAATAAAGTATGCATGATGAACTATAGAATTATAAAGTAAATGTATTGGACTGGATGAAATGGAGGCGGGGTGTAGGGTATGTGTTTTAGGCATATTTTTGCTTATCTGAAAAATGATAAAAATTAAACCCACAAATCCGGAAATCTAAATAAATCCAGAAAATTTTAATCCCTGCATATAACTTATCAGGGATTAACCTTTTACTAATGGGTGTGAAAATTGTTTTGAGATAGCTGTAAATGTCATTTTATTAATCATAAAATAATCAAATATTTTAATATGAATTTTCTTGGTAAAATAACCTCTGTTGAGGACTTTTGTATGACACTTTTGAGTGAGATATCATGCATCATTAGACCATTAATATATATATAGGATTTGGCTGAGGATATAAATACAGTCACCATACCTATATATTGTGTTATACAGGGTGGCCCATAAGTCATACAATATGGGAAAATATACTTACAGTAGAACAATTAAATTTGAAAAGTTTAAAAGTGAATAACAAGTGAATAATAATTGGATGTCTACACTTTCAAATGTTTCATTTGCATACATCTACTTCAAGCCACTTTTCAATGAGGGTTGCAAAAGTTCTTTGCAAATTTAGCCCACAGTAATTCTGTCACATTGAATATTGTACTTTAATTCCGGAAGAGTTCTTTACCAATTATCATAAACAACAGATTTTAGGTAACCCTATTGGAAAATGTTGAGAGGTAAAAGGTCCAGCCACTCCATGAGTCTCCTATGCCCAAACCATTTATTGGGAAATGTTCTAAGAAACTCACAAACAATAGCATAATGTGCTGCATCACCACCTTGCTGGAAATACATTCTATTTATTTGTGCCAGTGGAATGTCCTCAAAAATGGCATCATGAAGTTTTTCAACATGTTCAGATAAGTCACTTCAGTTACATTTTTCCCAAAAATATCTTGGAAAAACCAGTTTCTATTTTTAACTACCCATCAAAAACTAATTATTTGGATTTTAATTATTTACTTCTTATTCACTTTTAAATGTTTGAAATTTAATTATTATACTGTAAGTATATATATCTTTCCATACTGCATGACTTCAATTGAAAACATATAAATATAAAATTAATATATTATTAATCCCATTTATTTGATGGAAATGATTAAAATATTTTACTTTTAACTTTTTATGGATTTTGGAAAGCAAAATGTATTTTTTTAAAGTTAAGTACCCTTTCCCAGCTTAAAGTTAGGAGCTACACCCCTGTTATATAGTCATATTAATTTTAATAAATAATAAGTGTCTTACATATATTAAGCAATATAATTTTATGGAAAAAATACTTGCTTCTGTTGTTATATATGAAATATCTTAATTGGACTATTAATGGGGAACCTGTCTGTATGTCTTTTTGTTGTTGTTGTTTTAATTAATCATTTTTGTTATTGATATTATGTTTATTATTTTAATTTAGCTTTATGTAGTTAATGGTTTGATACTATGGAATTGTTAAGATAATTGCTAGTTAATATATGTATTAAATTCATAACAATATATTCACTGCAACAGTAAAAACCTACTTTTTACTTACCTTTTATTTCAATAATATTAATTACTATACAATACAATTCTAGATTACTATATTCTTTAATTACAATACTAATTACTTAAAATTTAATACCACAATTTGGTGTCATGAATAGGATTTCAATTTATTATTTATATTTTAATATGTCATTTCCTGCATTAGAAAAATTTAATTTAAATGATCATGATCATGATAAATTTGAAGATTTCTTTGATCGGTTTGAATTATATTGTTTAACAAATCACAGAATCAATAAAGATAATAAGACTGCACATCTTATTACTTTAGGAGGTGCTGAATGTTATTCCTTCAGACCTGCCAACCTTTTGGAACTCAAAAGCGGGACACCAAGGCCCCCCCACCCAATATCTTGGGTGTATGGCTAAGCAGTTAGCATAGCCTATAAATCCGAGCTCGCGAGGAAAATTTTTCGTTTTTAAGAGCTAGAATGCAGGAGATAGCATCTCAGGTTGTCCATTGGTTGTCCATTATAGAATGTTCAATAAAACATGCTTTTTTACACTGAATGTTCGAATGCAAAACATATTTAATTTAACTACATATTATAATGACTACAAAA
>JAUZNC010058298.1:0-11529 GCA_034780395.1 Vannuccia rotundouncinata | reverse complement strand
ATCTCTATGA
Organism: Vannuccia rotundouncinata; assembly: GCA_034780395.1. Classification (NCBI taxonomy): domain Eukaryota; kingdom Metazoa; phylum Platyhelminthes; order Proseriata; family Coelogynoporidae; genus Vannuccia; species Vannuccia rotundouncinata. The sequence continues at coordinate 11,519 of JAUZNC010058298.1, read as the reverse complement.
TTTCCTCTCTATATAATGTATAATATAGTTATATCTCTATGATTTCCTCTCTATATAATGTATAGTACAGTTATATCTCTGTGATTTCCGCTCTATATAATGTATATAGTACAGTTATATCTCTGTGGTTTCAGTGTTCCCGGTTTGAGCATCCAGCACCTCCTCACGGCAGCCACGTTCTCCTCGTCCCTCACTGTCGGTGTTCTTCGTCTTATGGCCTTCTTGGTGGAGTCAGAACCATTTCGTAATCAGCTCTCCTCGCATGGAGGAAAAAGTTTGTATTCTGAATTCTTGTCAACATTACAACACAAGCGGTAATCATCATTCCAATGTATTCCCATTTCCAGACCATTGTCTTGTCTTTCTATTCATCAATGTCGTCCTACAAATGACTCTTGGAGTAGACATGGAGCAGAGGGCCCACATTCTCAAGGAGGTATGGTGCCCACCTCCCCAATTGTGAATCACAATCAAATCCGTAAATATTCTGTCGGCGATTTTCTTTTTCAGTATTCAGCGTTTCTTTCGTCGGGAATTCTCAGCGGGGCTCTCAATTGGGCCAAAAGTTGTCCCTGTCGAATGGCGGTAGGATAGTTCACTTCCTTTTCATCCTTGTGGGCTTCCTTAGACCTCTCTCTCTCTCTCTGCAGGTCTACAGCTCTCTCCTGGACCTGAGCCTACCCCTGGTCGATGATCTCATCTACCGACAACAGCAGACCAGCCCCGAAGACTCCTGCCTGCTCACTCACTCCGTCAACTCCCTGCTTCGCTGCCTCCTCTGCCTTCAATCCGTCCAGGGGTACTCGGTGTTCCAGCGCTGTACAGACCCTCTACCTGCCTTCTTCCACATTATCACTGGACTGACGAGACTTCTTGACGGGGAAATATGTCCACCTGATCTCGACAAAGCGCTGGTGGAGGAGTTCTATGACTTCGGCAGTGACGAAGACAAAAACCAGAGCTGACTCGTTTGTTTTGAGGGTCTTTAGGCACCATTGTTAGATTAATATAGGCTCTTGTTGTATATAAAATGCTTTATAAACTGTGAATATATTGTTACAATTGATACTATTTTGTGAATATACTGGATGTGTTTTGATTGATCATATTGTTTGAATTTGTCAACTCTATTTGTCAACCTTTATTTTACTTAATTATTATGCCATGCTTATTTCAAATGGATTATAATTTTATTTATCAAGTTTATTTAAAGATGAACTATAAATTCAATACCTTATTATATTTGTTAAATAAAACTGCTTCAAACAATTTTCATTGGTTAAATTATTTATTATGTTTCTTAAAAATGTTTGTGGAATGTTTATATAGTTTATATAATATACATTACTACTTAGTTTTTGGATAAGTAGTATATCTTAATGTATCACTAATGGAATGGTATCAGATTTCTTAATAAAATAAAAATGAGTATTTTTCAAATTGCGATTGTAATAAGTCTACCAAAAATACAAGTACATGCCAAATGAACCCATTAAGGGTCACTGGGCTTACGAGATGTACTTACAGTTGCAAGATACTAAAATACTTAGTTTCAATAAAAAATATGCATATATATACAGAAAACGGTTCCTATAGTTAGGGTAATTAAATAAGCACTGACTGGCTAGATATCTTCATCTCTAAAAAGCACTAATTTATCTTAATTCTATCTATTAACTTTTTAAAATATATATTTTTGCAGATTTGTTGATCAAATTATCTAACAGAAATCATAATTGTACAGAAACGTAGGTAATTAGATTTTTTATGTCAATAAATTATTATCAAATATTTTATAAATCCAGGGACATGAATCCAATTTTTGAAGTAGTATGGACTACATATATTTTGAAGTAGTATGAAATATTTTGAAGTAGTATGGACAACATATAAATTCATCGTAACATCTTTGAATTATATATGTTACGATCGTTCGAAAAAAGATTAAAATTTTTTTATATTCTGTATATAATCGTGAATAAAAGTATCAATAGTAATAATACAAAAAATATGTTTTGATTAAATATTTTTTATGATTAGAACCTGATTTTTAGAAACTTTCAAATTGCAATCTTAAGATAACATTCATATATTTTAATAGTAAAAAAAATATTAATTTAATACCAAATATAGTACCTGACCGAAACCATGATCGTTTTTGACAAATTTAATTTAAAATGTAATTAACACTGAAAAATAATCCTTTAATGCAGACATGACCATTTGTATAAATTTATAAAGATATTTATGGTAGCCGCTAACAACATTTTTATATAACATCAATCTATATTTTGTATTCATAAAACACGCGGAAATACAGTGGTACACAGTATGCCGCAAATACTATGACATTTACAGTTGCCATGTGGAGCTGTTATATGGCGTGTGGTTTTCATCTTGTAAGCAATCGTTTTAATCTCTGGCTTGTTGATTTGAAGTTACATCCAGCGTGGATCCAAAGCATTTGCCTCATCGCTGTGATTGATAGTGCAAGCCGTCATTGTAATTAATACACAGGTTAAATCCATATTTCATTTTTGATATTATTAGAAATTTGTTTCATGTTTTTGGACGTTTTATAACTATTACTGATTAATCTGTATTAATGTTTATGTGAATTCACAGTAATGGCAATATTTTAGTTAAATTAATAATCTTCTGTTTAGAATTGTAAGTGCATTATTGTACATTATATATGCTCATTATAATTGTGTTTCTATTTATAATTATTCAAAAATTATTATTGATTTTTATTATGTTTTCCTATATTATTGATTATATTGAAAATGCGTGTTAAATCTTAAAAACGGGACGAGTAATTAACAAAATTATTTTATTGTAAAGCCCGATTATATAGAAAATTTTTAGTTGTTATTTTTTTCATAAATTTTATTAAATGTAATAAAATTTAATCGTTTTTTATAATCGTTTTTATATTATCGAAACAATACTAATAAATTAAATTAATGAATATTTGACTCTGTTGTCGGATTTACTTGAAAATATCTACATTAATAAATAAAGCAAAGATTACGAAATGAAAATTTAGACCTGTATGTATATCACAAATAGGATAAAATGGTGATTGTTTTGCGACCCTATGGTGTTCGTTCCATTTCAATTATTCGATAATGACAAGAAAAAGGCCCTAAATGTTAAACTGATAAAAATTAAACATCAAAATTAACCAATTAAACTCGGAAGTGTATCAAGAATATTTACCCAATACTTCAATTCACTATATTTTATACCGAATGATAAGAAAGTTTTTGGATTTTACAATATTTAATTATATTTTTACTTAAATAATGATAATAATGATATAATAGGAAATATTTAATAATTAAAGTAATTGATATAAACACAACTAGCAAGATAATGTTTCTACTGACTATACAGACTGCCCCTAACTCGAAATGATGCCCATTGACATCGAAGCATTGGTCCATTCGATGAACCCAATCATGGTAAGCAGAAGTAAAATGACGATGAGGAATATTTTGAATTTTCGTTTCTATCTTGTTTCTCATATCGTTTATATATCTAAATCTCTCTCCATCTGTACTTAAGCACTTTGTCTTTAAAGTATGACCACAAGAATGTATCATACACCGTGAGATCAGGACCTCTACTCTTAGTCCAACGTCCACCAAGCTACTGATCCAACAAACTTCTTACATTTACTGCATATAGTGAGCAGATTCTCCATCTTGTTCAAATATCATTGCATTACCTGCCCGACGTGTGAAAAGGGTATCCCATGCGGAATGAGGACATTCTCTAAGTATCTTTCGACATTCATCATCTCCTCTTGAATTGTCAGGATATCAGTCTTTGGTATGAAATAACAACCCATACAGTTAACGGTCTTGTATTATAGAGCTGCTTTTATCTGTGACGAATATGTGGGTTATCCATTGACCAATAATGAAAATTTTGGTTGACACTCATCGCTAAAGGCTATTTTTTTAAATTATGCTGAATCGTTGTCCAAAGTTGCTCTTATTATTTCACAAAATTCTAAACTTTGATCTTTTTCGCCATCATGTTCGAGAAATATACACTAATATTATTATTATTATGTAATTCTTGGGAGTAAACGGGTTATACGGATGAGGTTTCAATTTGTTGTAAAGGATTTTGGAGACACTACCGTAAGATCTACTGAGGTCTGTGGATCTTCAGTAATAATCATGCGAACTTCATTCATTATGTCGTCTCCACTGGCTGTCACAGGTCTGCATTCCTCATCTCTTACGATGTCTGTCTACTGACCCTGTTTTGAGTAATAATTGTTAAAGAAAGTACAAAAGTACAAAGTTTTTGTTCAATTTCTCTCTATATCTTTCACTACTTCGTTTGGCTCTGGCAAGATATCATCCATGATGCCCAATGAAGTTCTCACTTCAAAATAGGTTATCCATGAAATACTGCCCACTAAAATATTGAAATACTAAATACTTCATCAATAGATAATACAGATATATTAATATTTTATTTAAGTGTTTATATCATAGAAATCTTTAGACATCTATATAGATATGATGTTTTTAAAGTTTGTATCACCGGGGGTTATATATAAATTCTAAAATATGTAAATTCCAAAGACTTTTGATCAATCGGAATACAGTGGAATTCAGCTAAATTCGTCACTTCAGAGATACCCATTAATTCGACATAATTTTATGATTCTGTCGCATAGACATCTAAGAGTCGGAAGCGATTCGGCAAATCCTTCTTCTTTAGATAGTAATAAGAATAATAAAATAAAACTTAAACGCAGATGGCTAATTTAATGAATTACGGAAACGATAATATTATCTGTATATATAATATGACCAATTTTGACAGAAGCACATGATAAAATATGCAATAAAATACAAAATATATAAAATAAAAAAATCTCTGAGATAAAATTAACTGTTAATATCACATGATTCATGTCTCCATTCTCGTATATTAAATTAAGGAATTTTTCAGTCTCTTTAACGTAAAAATAATAAACACATTTTTAAATTCTCGCAGTTTAAAGAATATAAAAATAACTAGAATCCCCCCTATAAAGAATGTGATACTTCCATCTTTAAATAAGAAAAGTTTTAAATTTAGGTATTTTTAAAGTTTTTTTTAAATAAAAGACTTTATATTTTTAGATGTATCCCTTTAAAAATCATTGATGTTAAAATTATTTCTAAAAATAGATATAGATCAAAAATGGATCAATGCTTACTATTTCAAATGTTTTCAATCAGTTTCAACGAATTGTAAAAATTTTCAATTGAGGACAACATTTAGTTATTTTTTTTATTAAAAATATAGTCGAAATTGGAGACATTCCTGAATTGGATATCAATATAATATTGTATATTTTAAAACTAAATTTCACCCCCACTGAAAAGTGGAAATCGGTGAATGTTACATATACAACAATAAACGTCAACTTTCACTTCCGTTGATTGTTCTTTCATAATGCATCTATGTTTGGTCATGCGCCACAACATAACCTCCTTCGCATTATAACACCAGCATTAGTTAATAATTGTAGTATGACGTCCGGTGGTGGGAAGGCACCTTTCCATTTATAGACTTTGACATGTAATACAAACGTTTAGATAGGAAAATTTCATTATATATACTCGTGTACACCCTACAGATTTATTGCTGAAATTGTTACCAGACGCAAATTTTCGTTTGCGGTTAACTTATCCTTACTACCAATCAAGCTACTTGCTACTCCACTAATCGCCAACGGGTATTGGCTTCAGCAACACGTTTTCTAGAAGTAAAAGCGACCTTCGTACACTGACTGTGCTCTTTCTTCATACTTAGCCACGCTGAGCGGTAGTCAACAATCTAGTCATTTTCCATCGGACGGTGCTACATAGCTCTCCACGTGTGCAAACTAAAATAAATCCAGGCTGATTCATCGCATCTCAGTATTTACAGATTTAGTTATTAATTTTGACATCATATATTCGTATAGCCGGCTGTTTTAGAAACGACGTTTGTACCTAACATGGAACTTCTGCGAGCAGGTCACAGCAATTTAATTTTATTATTTTCGATATTCTTTATCTTAGTGATTAACCAGTTACATGGAGTTCCAACCAAGAAGCCAATTTCACTAAAGGAAGCCCAGGTCGGTGTACATTTTGATGTATTATAATTGGAAATTATTATAAGGAACAAAATTTATGGTTAACTGGGCTGATAATTAGTAGGGAATGAATTATTGCAAATTGATACACTTCAAATAAAGTGTGCTAAATTGGTGAAATGTAGAAAAGTTTTTTAAATATATATAAATAACTTAATTCTGTTTTTATTTTATTTTTATTTTTTTATTTATAGTTTTATTTTTATTACCAAAACCTCCCCTTCTATTAAGACAAACTTTTATTGAATTAAATTTATATATACAATTTATGTATTGAATTATATATATATAATAATTATAACATATTCAAAATTAATCATTTTGAAATAAACACATAAATAAGGAATGGTCCCGCACGATTATATTCTAACGATTCAAATATTAGAGGTCGACAAAAAAATGTTTTATAATCAATTAATCTTTTTAATATATGTTTGTGATTATAAAAAATTTAAAATATTGTTGACCACCATTTTCATTTTTTTGTATTTTCAGAGTAGATATTATTGTCAGAGTTTTATAAATTTGCATAAACTATAACTACTTGCTGCAAACAATAAAATATTTTTAAAAGACTTTTATAAACAAGCGCCAAAGATTAGGTTTATTTGCCAGTATCCAACACCTTTTTATGATCGAAGTTCTTAAGACTGCACTTTCTCTTTCTATAATGTAAACAAGACATAATAAAACATTTTGTTATTACTTTTCCCAATATTTGTTTTTGATCTTAAATAGGATATAAAATTTTCGTATAAATAACATTACATATCCTTTTTATCTATATTATTTAATATAACCAGGTATCGTCCCAGACTTCAACCATTTCCAGTCCCGATACCCATATCAGCTAAGTATTTTGAAATGTGTTTGACCCCACAATTAACCATATTAACAGGCAAAGCGGATATGAGGCGTAAAATAAACCAATGGGTCACACCGCAACTTGTCATAGGGACAAGTTCCAAAAGTCGCCCTCTTGATATTCAGTATATTCCATAACTGTTTGTTGACATTATATGCGTCGCTACAACGTAATTATTCAATGCAGTCTTAATTATTGTTCCAAATTACCGTTACCGTTTGTCAAGATACTTAGGCTTATAGTATATTTGTATTCTAACTTTTAATTTCGTATTAAATAATTTACTTTTAACAAAATCCACACAAAACTTGATCATTTAATATCAAAGTTTTCTTACATTATTTTCAGTTAAGGCTGGCCAGATTTGGATACATTGAAGCAGATAAAGCAGAGATGTCAAAGATGAAATTGGGACGTAGTAGTATGGACGGAGATGTCATTAAAACTGGGCTTCAGTGAGTAAATTAGATTAGATTCCCTATGCTGTGATTTCTATTGTAGGCGCGGTACTACAATTACAGGTGTAACACATTTTGAGAAAACAAAAATATGCTTTTTGGATTAACTTTATCAATCAATATCTTGCCGGCAAAATGTTTACATAAGTACTGAATAAAATTTGTTTGGCATTTATTGAGATAGATCAGTCATCCATTGACCGCATATTTGCTGCTTTGTAAGTTTTGCTAGAGCCGTATAGACCACCCTGGAAAATATTGATATATTCAATAAATAGTATTTTAAAGATCTTATCGGACATGATACTTTCTTCTGCAATTAAAAATATCGTCTGCCGGCTTCTGTAATAATTGGAATGGTGGTGTAAGCAAGATTAGAAAGTACTTTATTACTTGTCATGTTGTAAACTTATATCTTTCCTTTTGCGCGATCGTGTTCTTCAATAAATAACTTATTTTGCCACTTTTAAATGTCAATTAATAAATTAAACTATAGTTAAATTGTCTAGTTTATATAGTGGTACGTTATAGTTAGTTAGAACGATATGTATAATGTGTCATTTTTATTATCAAAGAACGCATGGCTATTGAAAGTCCATTTTCTTTTTCTATCGACTTGTCACTTTAAAAAACTAATTTCCTGGATTATTTTCTGAAAGGGATTTAAAACTTTGTTAATTTTCTTTCTTTTTAAAATAATATAACTGAGTTTTTCCCAAAACTAATTGACGAAAATTTCAAACGAAATATTTGTTCTTTTTCTGGATGACTTTTCAACGTTGACATTTTTTAACTGATTTAAATATGTTATAAATTACATTTGTTAATTGTAGAAGCATTGTACACAAATTCTTTTAAAAAGATTACAATTTGTGTATTTGTGTACAAAAGTTTTTAATTTGATCCATCAAAAAATTATTTTTGTTTTAAATTTCTATAATTCATTCACTTCTATATCTCAATCAATAAAACATATCGATTTCCAATTGTATTAAAGTTTGCTGATAAATTCACTGATTCATAAATTTATAAATATTAAGATGGAAATTAGAAATTTCATTTTAATTATTTATCTTTCATGTCAGTTTTCTTTACATAGAGGTTGAAACAAATTGCATTTCAATGGTTACAAATGAAGTCTATGTAGGGTGAAAAACTTGTTTATAATTTGATCGTATTTCTCATTTGATCAAAAATCCAGAGAATATCAAAAGCGATTCTCTCTGAAGGTGACGGGCGTACTCGATGAAGCAACAATCACTTCTTTGTCGCGGGCCCGTTGTGGAATGGCTGATCGAGGCAGAATTGGTTCTGGAGGAGAGAAATGGTCCAAATCCACCCTCAAGTACAAACTATCATCTGAATGGTCAAAAGTGAAAGACTGGAGCACATATGACGTGAGGTAAACCGTTATACATTCTTGACATTTTGAGACACCTACCAGTTATTATTTCTTGATAACGACAACATTTTAATAGATAATAGAATTAAAAACTATCTTAAATGTTTCAAAAATGCAACTTGCTTTCATATTTCAGTGACGCGTTAGCAGCAGGCTTCGCTTATTGGTCGAAGGTGACGAATTTGGAGTTTTTAGAAGTATTTGACGATGAAAAAGCGGATATCGTGATAGAGTTTAGAACAGGGGATCATGGCGATGGCTATCAATATATGTTCGATGGTCCTGGTAAGATGGGACCGTTGTATGATTATAAATTGTGTAACCTTTAGGTGCAACATATTATTTATTATGCAATATCATTATTAATTTCAATAATTGATTTGTGTAAATAAGTTAATCATTTCAATTGCAGATGTTATTTTGGGACATGCCTTTTTACCGAAGGACGGACGCATTCATTTCGACGCAGATGAAACTTTTACAGAGGACGAAGATCGGGGTTATAATTTGAGAATTGTGGCCGCTCATGAAATTGGCCACGCTCTTGGATTGGAGCACAGCCTTAACGATGAGTCTCTTATGGCGCCTCATTACAACGGTTATAAACCCAAAACAAGCTCCATATTAAACGAAGATGATATTCAATCAATTCAAAATCTTTATGGTAAGCTGATCAATATCAAACTTATAAATTTATTTACGTTCAGGGACATCTAATATACTTTAAGTACGTCCCTGTTTGCGCCATTTAATTATACTTCAATTATTTCAAATAGCCTTCTTCACTCACTGTAAATCAAAAACACAAAGTTCACACCTACATTTTGGAAAACTGTGACCGGCTTTTTGACCACGTTGATATTTAACCTTCAGTTGAAAATTCCCGTCAGTTACACTTAAACTATCTGTCATACGAGGCTCCCCTTTCCCCAACCATTACCAACACTTGATCTATTTTATGACTTTATCATAACTATATCATGGCTACTTCTCTTCATAGTGTTTGCAAACTGTTAATCTGTTATAATGGTGTTATATACGTTTTTTTTACACCTAGGAGCCACTTATAACTCTGAATGTAGAGACTTACTAATTCAGTTTAGGATAAGATTAGTTTCAACGGCAATTGATTTTTATTTTGTTTTATCAACAACATATGCTAAGATAAATATATTATATTGAAGACACCTTATTATATAGACAAATAAACATAAAACAATCAACCTAATTATGTAAATCTACCAAATACACCTTAGCCTATAATACAAAGGAATTTTATTAGGGATTGTAAAAAATGCGACAGTAAAAAGATAAATTTTTAATCCTCCTAAAATAGCTACAATTTAATTCTAAAATATCTTCGTAAACACTTCCATCTATTTGAGTCCATAACTGGGTCCATAAATATATAAATCTAGGAAGACACATTTTAAAGATTTATTTAAAATGAAACACTTCGATTTTGGTTTATTATTGTATAGGTTTAAATTACTAATATCGAATTATTTACTAATGTAATCGATGTATTTTATAATGTTAGAATTATTGACAAATTAAATTTGTTCATTTTCCATTATCGAAGTCTGACGTTATGAAGGTATTCAAATATATAATTTATTACTTTGTATCAAAATAGTGTCATTATAAAATAAAAATGGTGGTCAAACAGAGTTGTGTGTTTATACAGCTTCTCTTCCTTTTCGTGTACCAACTTTTCAGTGGCCCAGTCTTGTTATCCAACCTTACTGAAGTCATCCCCTTCACTGTACAATCTTATAATCTTCGAAGCAGAATTATACTAATAATAATTTATTTAGTACAAAAAAAATTGTGACAGGGGAAACCCAAAGGCATTTGCAAGATGATCGAGCTGGGGATAATTGAGGGCCAAGTAATTGTCTCCATACTGTGTGACCTTTGGAGATTTCTGAACCTTGCGGTTTCGGATCTTATATTTAGAATGTTTAATCTGCGATCGCTTCCTAGTTTTTTATTGAAGATTTTGCTGGTGTTTTAAGGTGGTCAAATAGCGTTTAAATAATTCAGTTTGGTTATATCGATTTTATCGATTTTTTGGGATTTATAGATTTTTATGATTTTGTCGTTTTTTATGATTTTATCGATTTTTGGGATTTATCGATTTTTATGATTTTGTCGATTTTACAGGTGTTAAACTAGACACAACAACACAGAAGCCAACAACGACGACCCAGATACCTACAACAACAACCCAGAAGCCAACAACGACAATAACGACCACCCAGATACCTACCACAACAACCACAACAACAACCCAGAAGCCAACAACGACAATAATGACGACCCAGATTCCTACAACAACAACAACGACAACGAGAAAGCCGTGGATACGACCAACCATTGCTCCTGGAAAGTTGGACTATTGTGGAAACTTCGAAATTAGTGCTGCTTATATGGGTGAGATGTTTTAATTGTTAGAAGTATAACTGCTATAATATTAGTTAAATCATATCAAAGTTAACAATTATACAAATCAATGAATTAAAAAAATAAAACTTGTATGCGTAACAAATTACCATAAATATTGTATATTATATATAGAACTAGATTGGACATCTAAAATATTTCTATACTAAAGTATGTTGCATCGCGTGTATG